>JAUTDX010001482.1:0-69017 GCA_030844895.1 Ambrosia x helenae | reverse complement strand
TTTGAGGTTTATAAAGGACAAAAATTGTATTTTGTCAAAAAAAAATTTATCAAGGGTGAACAATGTCATACCAAATATAGAAATGAACATTAACCTTTTCTCTCACCCCCATTTACAAATCACTTATCAAACTACCGAAAACTCACTTACAATATTATAGAGAAACGTGATGTGAATGGTTAAAATACATGGTAGAAACATCAAATCTAGTATTTCTACACTAAGGGAAGCCACAAGTATGTTAAAAAATTAATTTTGAAGGTTTAAGACCAATTACCCACTTGTAAGATAAGAGGAAAACGAATTAGGAGAAGAATAAGTACCGAGAGATAATTAACCTCCTCTAACAATTTCTAATTGCAAAAAGCACAAACTCACAAGAATTTAAACTCTAGCAAAAACACACACACACACCAACTTTGATAAATTAGCAAACCAAACCACCTAAATTATATCCTCCTAGTTGACAACTTAAATTTTCCCAATATAAAAAAATAGAATTTATTATAAAATATAACAATAACCCTGAATATACTTATAATAAAAGGGGAAAGTGAATATGTGTGCTGTAACATATCTAACCTTACATGCGAAACCATCAAAACTACGTAGTTTTGATTAAAATTTGATTTTTTTTATTTTTTGTTCCTATTTTCTCTCCATCAAATTATCATCCCAGATTGATCGAATCTCTATATTCACTACCTATCCATTATTGTCTTTGTCTTTCCCAAAACCAAGCTCCATGTTCACATCATTATGTTCATCTATTTCAACATCTGAAGTAATTATATTTGTTTCAATAGCTTCTTCCTCAATTCTAATTGAGGCTGTAAGTTTTTGCATATCCCATTATATAGAAAAAAAAAAGATAGGTAGTGAAATGGATACATCCTGTATAGAATTGTTTCATACTAATATTGGAACAGGATCCATTAGAATCAGTTAGAGCCATTAAGACTTAATGGAAGAATGAATCTTTTTCTAGATTTGGTGATTCGCGATATAATATACAGGGATGTAGATTTCTTGTTGATCGATAATGGTAAATTAGGGTTTTAATAAAGATTTTTGGTATAAAATGGATAGGTAGTGAATATGGAGATTCAATCTGTGATGATAATTTGATGGAGTGAAAATAGGAATTAAAAATAAATAAAACCAATTTTTAATCAAAACTACGTAGTTTTGATGGTTTCGCATGTAAGGTTAGATACGTTACAGCACCATATTCACTTTTCCCCATAATAAAATCAGGATATTACATGACTATATGTGTAGTGGTGTTACTGGGTTAGTTAAAGTTTATGGTGGTAAAAGATAAAGGGTTCAATCTCCTTGGTATACAAGTTTAGCCATACAACAACAAAAATGACAATAAAAAATATGTGTAGTTATAGCTGATGTTGACAACGATTGTGTCATAACGGTCCATATTAGGGTATGTGTAGTGGAGCGTTTTAGGGGGGCGTTTTGAATTTTTTATTCCCCATAGCGCCCCGAACACCGCCCCCAGGGGCGCTATGGGGCGTTTTGGGTCGGAGTCGTTTTGTACATAACGGGCGCTATCCATTTCCAAATCAGTTTTATATTATTATTTTTTTAATCAGTTTTATACCCCATTCTTCTACACCCAATCAAATAATAACACATCCAATCAAATAATAATATTTTAATCCCCATAACCCCCTTCACCCACTACACCCTCTTTTTCCATAACCCCCACATAACTCCACTTCTATTACTTTTTAATATTTTAATACCATAACCCCCCACCACTACACATGCCCTTAGACACTTTACATTACTTGTTTTAATCAAAAGAGAAACACATAAAAGACTACAAAGGAAATTATTTTTAAAGAAAACTGTTTTTAGACAAAAATCGGTTTGAATTCCAGGTTCGATTCTCACGAAGGACATAATGAGAAATGATGGATGACTCATGGCCTATGGTCATGAGTTCGAGTCCTGATCTCGCCAGGTTTTACCGGTTCACTACTGTCGTGCCTTCGGGCGTGTATGTAGGTCGGGTTTTCCTTGGAAGCGGGCTAGGGGCTTTGTGCGTCCGTGGTGGGCCGGGCTGTGCCCCCTGTCTTTACCACTGGGGGGCTGCGTACGAAGTACCCGGCGTTGTTTTAGTTGGCCGTTAAAAAAAAAGAACCGATTGTGGGGCATTACAAAAAAAATATGTTCTTTTATATATGTTCGAGAATATCGTTCAAAGAATTGGCGGACTGATGCGGCCCAGCTAATAGAAGCCTAACAACAACAGCAATGAATCCAGCGGCAATGGATCGGCCCAAAAGAACAGTCAAGAAAAATAATATCACCTTCTCGTAAAATTTTCATATATGATTGATGATCTAATACTTTTAGTTTCATCAACCGTTTCATGTTTGCAAAAAAAGACAAACACGTTATCCATATATATAAGTTGTCTTATTGCTCTACACAATTTTGCCAAAATGCATTATGTTAAAATCGTAACCCAAGATGACATTAATTATTTTTGCCCATACAAAGATTTTATGATTTGACTTACCTTTATACCTTATGCTTTTCACCAAATTCTTATTCCACATCACTGTTATGTTTTTTTCTCTTTTTATAACGACTAATTTTACTTCCACTATATTCTATATTAAATACATCAAGTTACTATTAAGCCGGCTAGCCCCGCATTGGTAAGTTACTCCCACTTTTTTTACAACTAATATTAGTCTCACTTTTTTTATTGGCTATTTTTTAGAAGATTAACTTTCATTAAACACACACGTGCCTCCTCAAGCCGAGGAGGCCGCAAAACAAAGGATATTCAACCCAATCTTTCTATACAATTACTTTCTCACTCGATCTATTTTTAATCCAAAGAAAAGACATAGACTTGACGCTCTCCACCGCCTCCATGGCACTAGTCTTCTTTCCATTGAAACGTATGTCGTTTCCAATCCTCCAAATCACCCAACAAGTAACCAAAAACAATCCCATGGATAATCTTTTTACCCTTTTTGTTATCACTAGAGCTATTATAGATATTCAACAAATCTCGAACATGAAAAGCAAAAATGGGATTTACTCTACACCACCTGCCGATTCGGCTCCACACCTCCGAAGCAAACCAACAAGACGTGAATAAATGAAGCGAGCTTTCCGAGTCATAATTGCATAAAACACAAACATCGTCCTCAATTCTAGCACCTCTCCTCTTTGGCGCCACAACTGTAGGGATCCGGTCTATTTCCGCTCGCTAGGCTAAAATTTTACATTTCAAAGGAAGCCATGAAAGCCACTTAAGCTTTGTCTGAACCTGATGATCATTGTCGGCCCTCAACAGGTCCTTGACCGACTTTACAATGAAGTCTCCATCTTTATTTCCTACCCATTTCCATACATCAGTTTTATCACTCATCTTGACCGCCCCAAGAATAATATTAAGTTCCTTCAATTCTTCCTTAATATTAATATCGACTATCTGATCCTTCCAATGAATCGCCAACAACCAATCCTGCAAATATCAACCCAATTATGATACACCTAACAGTTTTTTGACGACGCTAAATGAAACAGTCTCGGAAATTTATATCTTAGCGGTTCTTCGCGCAACCAAGCGTCTAACCAAAAAACGGATATTATTTCCTCTACCCAAATCGGCTTTAAAAATTGGTTTAGAGGTTTACCTTGCAGCTGCAGCTTATCACTGTTCCGAGATATGTTCCGCTAGCAACCTGTAGCCAGTTTATTGTACGGAATAACTTCCCAAGTTCTCATACCATGACAAAACTTCACTATCTTCGTCCATAGTTTACCCTGCTCATTTCTGAAACGCCACACCATTTTAGCTAGCAAAGCTTCGTTAGCACATTATAAAAATTATCTTCCAAGTATTTCCAGAATTTCTTCACAAAGCTAAAATTGAATCCATCTAGCCCCGGAGCTTTATCAGACCCACATTCAAAAGCTGCTTTCTTCACTTTCTCCTCTGTGAAAGGAACAATCAGACCACTCGCCTGATCCTCCGGTAACCTCTTCAGACCTTCGCATAACATCAAAGGCCTATTTTTCATCTTCTCCTCGAACAAGGCTCTATAATATCTAAGCACCTCCCGCTTCACTAAATTTCGCCTTTATTTTTCCTTTTCATTTTATTTCTGCTTTATTTTCGATGATTGCGTTTGTTTTTTGTTTTTCTTTGCAGGTTTACTTCCGGAGTGGCCACCTTGAAGAATTCCCGTGAAGGCAGCTCAAACCACCAATTTCATCAACTTTTATTTTGGTGGGTTTTTGTTTCTTCTTTATTTTGTTTCACCCCTAAGCCATGGTGAAGGTGGTTTGGCCTAGGGATCAAGCCCAAGTGAGGCTCTGATGTGCTCAAAGTGGTTTAATAAAAACTACCTAAATTAACCTAAACTAGACACTCTAAGTTTTAAATTTATAAACTAAGACTCTCTAAACCTAAACCACACAACCGGCAAGTGTACCGGTCAATGCAGTACAGCTAAAGTAAGTCCGAGTATCGAACCCACGAGACTCTACTGGAAAACGTAAATTAGACTCGATTACTTATCCTAAATACTTACTTAATAATGTTTTGTTGCTTAAGGGGGTTTTTCTAACAAACTAATGCAAATAAATAAAATAAAACTAAAATAACTAAAGACACAAATTGTGAGCTGAAATTCGGATCAAGTGATGTGAAGGCACTACCTAGGCTAGAATCCTACACATGAGTGAGAAGTTTCTAATAGTTATGGAATTGGTGTAGAACCGGGATCTTAAAATACTAAACTTACAGGATAAACTAGAGGACCCTCGACCCTTCTCAAGGAGAAACCTAAGGTTACCTATAAGCAGTTAAACCACCGGTTGAGAGGTTACCCTTACAGGCTTACCTACTCGAATCTTAAAGTACCCGCTAGACAGTCTACCTCACAACGCGAAAGTCACAATACACCCGAAAGTGCAAGGGGTAACTACAATATTTCTGATAAGACTTGGCCTACAAGGAATGCTAGGGAAACTAGGAAGATCTTCCCACAAAGCCTCTAGATCTAGGCAATTTTACATCCTAGACAGACCAACAATCTCGCACCTTACAGCTATTGAGAATTGGTAGAACACTTAGAATTATCTAACTAACAATTACAACTCCTATGGATAACCTGCAGAAATTAACCATAAACTAGTTGCTAACACCCAGTCCGCAACCTAACCCGCATTCATACATGAAAGACATTCACAAAAACGCAAGTGGAGTTTATAAAAATTAATTAAACAAAACTAAATACGCATATACATCAAACCAGAAAATAAAGAGTTCTTTACTTTAAAATTCACCCACAACCAAAAGTTCCAAAACCAAAAGAAAATAAATCATTCAAGTGCAATCGTCTTTAACCTAGGTAGCATCAAGGTTTAGCCTCTAAAAGTCATGATAAAATCAAAACAAGAAAAGCAAAACATATTCATGGTGTTCACTACGGGTTTCAAATAAATAAATAATAAATAATTGAAATAGAACCGACCCGTGCTCGCACCAATGCTTTAACCCTTGACCTCCTTCCCTTTTTTTTCTTCTTATGCTGCTTCCTAGAAGGTGGTTTGTGCAGCCTTCTAATATTTGTCTGCCGCTTAAGAATAATATTAATTCTTCCCTCAATCGTATTGCGGCTCCCCGATGTGGCTCTCCACCTCCAAATAATTATTTCGCTCCTCGAGTCCTCTTCCAATAATAATCTTCTAGAGGAAAGATCCGGTACAAATAGTTTTTTTGGTAAGAACTGTGAGAATCAAAGGAGGGTATTTTTTTTTAATTTTTTTTTCCCCATATTGTTAAACATGTATTATAGTATTGAAAACTATATAAAAAAAAAAATTTGGTGTGGAGTAATTACGTGTAGAGTAATTACATAATTACTCTAGTGTAAACTAATGTATTTACCTTAATGACCTAATTACACTCAAAAAAAAATTTTTTTAATTTTTTTTTTGTATTATTCATCTAGAAAGAATGTTTAAGCACATGGGAAAAAAAATTCTAAAAAATAAATAAATTTTTTTACCCCCTTTGATTCTCACAGTTCTTACAAAAAAACTATATGTATTTGATCTTTACTCTAATCTTCTAAGCGGCCCCCTCCGAATAATAATATGACCTCTGTTATCCAATTAATATTCGCAGCCCTCTGTTGTGTTTTGGGCCTCGGCCTTTACACGTGAAGAAAGAATTTCGCGTTTTGTTTTGTTTTTATTTTATTACTAGATTATACCCCGGGAACGTCCCGGGTTGACAAATCTAATATGACACATCAACTTTACATATTAAATAGACTGGTGCACTTCACATTTACATGCAGGAAAGCTTAACAATTAACAATGTATAACTACAATGTTAACACCTAATCTAAAATAGTATATAATTCTAATGTTAACATCTAACCTAAAACAATGTATAACTCTAATATTAATACCTAATCTAAAACAGTGTACAACTCCAATGCTAACACCTAACATAAAACAATGTATAACTTCAATGTAACTCTAATATTAATACCTATCCTAAAGGCTAAAAAAATGTAAATCTCACATATAATATTGGTACTTAACCTAAAATAATGTATAACTCTAATATTAACACCTATTATAAAGGCTAAAAAATGCATAACTCTAATATCAATATTCAATACTAAACTCTAAAAAAATGCATAACTCTAATATCAATATTCAATACATAAACTCTAAAAAAATGCATAACTATAATATCAATATCCAACCCACTCAAAACCAAACCAAATCATCATTAACAACAATTAATGTACTAACAATCAATCAAACCATAATAATACCTCACAATCACTCAAGAGCCTCGACACCAAACGAATCGATCCTCGACCTGGTCCGAATCAACTTTTGGTACAAACTATCCTCCTCTTCCGAATCAATATTATTATGAATATTAAAATCATCACCGTTAGCGTAAAACCTCCATAAACCACCAAAAATCAAAATCTTGAAACACAAATTTTCCTTTAAACAGTCTTCCTGAAACATGCCTGGTTGAGCAATCAACAACACCCATGGTTGAGCTTTCAATTACAAAAGTGTCATCTTTGCTATTCATTGGCATGTAAAAATTAGTAGAAAGTAATAACATTTAATTACAAATATGGCATCGCTTACTGTTCATCTTAAGTTTCTTTCAATACATAGTATACAAGTTTCCTTCAATACATAGTATATAATAGCTAGTTGTGGCTGCAAATAACACAGTCGCCATGCCGAAACAACAAACTACTCTAATATTTAGCATCATCATCTCATTTGTGTAAAAAACAGAGATGACATTTAAATAGCTCATTATGACTGGAAATAACGCAATTGCTATTTGAAAACACTAAGCAATTACTCAGTATCATCATCATCACGTCTGTACAAAAGATGTATTCAAATCCATCAACATTGGCTAATAGAATGAGGGTTGACACTTGTAGGAATCCAGGAATAAATGCAGGCACCTCTCATATGAATATGAGGCCATCATCATGTATGCAACATGAACCAATTTCAAAACAACGGTAAACAACAATAGTCTCAAACCAACATATAAAATTTGTGTTTACACCCACAACATACTCCTGGAGACAAAAAAAAAAAAAACAATAACATCAAGTTCGACCAATCAAGTTGATAACAAAAATCTCTATTTTTTTTAAAAAAAAAAAGCTACAAAAATTCAAACGGATAACAAAGGCTTAGAGAAATCAGGTAATGAACTGAAATATTAAACTAATTAAAGCCAAAATTTAAGTATCAAGTAAAAAATCAAGTTTTTGACTTAATTAAACTAATTATATCTACTGATTATTGTAAACTAACTTCTGAATTCAGATTTGCAATGACCATTTAAGCCAAAAATTAATGACAGAAAGAACAAACATATTGTTATATGTGTTCTACTATCTTGTGTTCATGACCAGAAATTAAAACCAAAAAAAATCCAATTAGAACTTGGCCAATACCATTCAAGATCCCCAAATCTCATCACAGAACTTCTAAAACCAACCAACATGATCAAGAAAGCAAAATATGACAGCATACCATTCAAACTCTAAGTAAGTGGAAATCATGAAAAGTTATCATGTGAAATCGTTTATTAAATTTCAAACCGTCAAAATGCCGTCGAAGTACTACCACCACCATCATACTCTAAACCCTAGGTACCTCTCAAAGCAAATGTATAATTTAGTTTGTCTCCGTTTATTTGAAATATTAATATTGGCTATTGCAACCCTCTAATTTTTACTCACTGCTTATTAGTTAACGTACCTCACAGAAGGCTTAAGGCCAAAGGCTTATGGAGTATTGTTTCAAGATACGTTGGGGAAGAAACATGTGGCATAGTTCGGTGGTTTTTATGAATGACGAATTCATCAAAGAGAAGAGGGGGTAGGGTTTGGTTTGGTTTGGTTTGGTTTAGTTTAGGGTATGCTTTAATAATATGAGTTTTAAATTATTAAAAAAAATAATGACACATGGCATGCCACGTGGCACTCTCAAGGGGGAGAATGCCTCCTTGAACGCCATGTCATAAAAAATGCTTTGGTTTATTATATGTATAGATTATTATTATTATTATTATTATTATTATTATTATTATTATATAGTATTATGACTCCATGCTTTTGACTCGGGTGTTCTTGACTTGACCAAATTTGCTCGTTTACGCCCCAACGTCCTTGAACACCTACAAAATATAAAAATAAAAATAAATACATAAGTATTAAAAATGACTCAAAACTAATAAAAATCTATAAAAACCTATACTAAATAAAATAGACCGGTACAAGCCTAAAACTAATAAAATCACTATCTAACGACTCGAAAATTATACAAACTTTACACTGGAAATATATGTATTTTACAATACATCAGGCTCGTATGCGAAATCTACTCGTGGTAATAGGAATAGGTCAAATTGTGTAAGACGTACATAAGTTTGCTTAGATGATAGACGTTAGAGGTGTCTGTTTGGTCGTTATAGTGAGTTCGAGTTCTTGTTGTGAAAAGACGCTTTGAGGTGATTTCAAGGTGTCTTGGCTGATTTACATGCGAAGTGTTTTATAAGATGATAAGCGAACATGATCTAGATATGACAAATTTGATGAATTGATTGATAGCTTGTGTACATGCATTGATTTAACAATTCCAATAACGGTTATATTCATACCCGATCATGGGCAAGTAGACAAGTCCCTTGACAATATAGATGTCGTTTGATGAGTAAATGATGCTAATTGATGGCCTTCTAGATGATGGCATGACAATTTTGACATAGACGATGTAGTGGCGATTTGATAGGCACGTAAATTGTGTTTGAATTTTATGATAGAGTCTTTAAGTTGTAGATGGTGAACTATTTTCAAATGATGATTTCATCGAACTCTTTGTAACAATTACTTTATTACTACAAAACATGCATTTGAAATTAGTGGACGTGTTGAGGTCTCAATGGTGGTTCCTTGGCTTAAGGCATTAGTTACTGTGTTGAACATTAGTACACGTTTTATTTTGTTCATGTGTTTTGATGATTTGTCATACAAATACTTTAATTTCCACTGCAATTGGTTTAAGATTTAAACTTTGAGTCTAAAACTATGTGGGCTACCATTTACAAACCAAGTTTTTGTGTCCTTACACGCAAAACCCTACCGGTGGTTTGAATATATAATGTAGTTTACATTTTAAGATTTGTCATATTACAAAGAAGTATTGAATTTATATAATCCTAACTATAGCAATTGACCGCCAAGAGTCCCAACAAACAAAATGTGTGCTGACGGTCCAACCTTTTAACATATTGTTCACCAACGGATCATAAATAAAGAAATAGTAAGAAAGAATTTGACACTCAAGAGGAAATTTGCCACACTAGCATGCCACATCAGTTTGGACCGGTAGCGATTAATAGTTGATTGTTAAACAGTGTACAAAATGTTAGTCATGGTCCGTTAGTGTATAATATGTTAAAAGGTGTGACCACAAGCACAAATTTCCTTAGTTGAGATCGGTGACGGCCAATAACTGATAGTTGAGATTATTTAAACCCAATACTCCTATTAGAAAAAGTTATGGCCTAAAGTTAATAATTTTTTTCCCGTAATTTGTCATACCTCAAAATGTAATGTAATGTGATGTAATGTGATGTGATGTAATGTGATGTAATATGATATAATGTCATGTGATGTAATATGATGTAATGTGATGTAATGTAATATAATGTATCTGATGTAATGTAATATTTATAAACTTCGAAAATGCTTGATCTATCTTTGGTTTATGTAGACTGTATCATAACAATCTACTTGAGAATCACTAAGAGTGTATCGACGTGTGTTTCACAACAAAATTATATGTTATATATGACCTAATATAACTGTGTGTAATTAAACCAATCTAGTAAGACTTTACAAAACTCGTTGGCACTCAATATAGAGAAAATGAAAGCAAAATAGTGAAGTCATATAATTAAAATGAGGTGTTATGACATAAAATAATTAACTTTGTGTAACAAAACCAATCAAATAACAAATCAAGAGGCGTGGTGGCCGATTTGGATCATATAGTTAACATCCAAAGGTGTTACCGACCAAAATCCTAGGTCGCATATATTTGTGACGGATCTCACACAAATATTCAAACCATTATACAAGTTGCAAAAAATTTACCGACACATACCATCAATACTATGGTTAAAAACCTAATGCTGCTTCATTCTCGTCTTTATGTTTCTCTTCCTTATCTATTGAGCCGCACGGTAAATATTACCACATCACTGCTACCAAATCTCCCACACTGCCACCACTACCATACCATCATGAAAAGTTTAAAGCCCTAACTTTTTACAAAGTTAAGTTGTTAGTTGTATTTGTTCGATTGTTACGGTTTATGGTGGTTTGTTTTTTAACTGTTAGGTTAATAAGGTAAATATTTGTTATGTGTATATGTGTATGCGTATGGTTATGTTTTCTTCATTAGCAATACGGATTTTGTCGTTTCATAATTTGCCATAAGAAGTAAAAAACGAAGTTGAAATGCAGTATCATATTTAACCTGCATACTCACTTGTTTCCTGCAAAAAAACATTCGAACGACACCATTCTAACAACTTTCTAGTAATAAATGCACTAATGCATTATGATAGTATGCCTACCGGGTATCAAACATTGTTCGTTGAAAAAATTCATGGACTCTTCTAAGTTAACCCTCTACGAGACAATATATCTCCCATTGATATAACACCCAAGCAAAATGGGGTAGCCGAACGACGCCACCAACATGTTGAAATGGGTCTTCCCCTACTCTACTATGCCCACCTACCATCACATTTTTGTCACATGCCTTCCAAGTCTACCCACAACCATCTTGAATAACAAATCACCTTATGACATGTTATTCAATGTTGCTCTCACCTACTCCAAACTAAAACCGTTTGGATTTCTTTGTTAACCTTGGCTACGCTCATACACCACCTCCAAATTACAATCACGTTTTGCCTCATGCATTTTTTTGTTATTCTGCTTCCAAATCCGCTTACAAATGCTTTGATCTGGCTACCAACAAATTATATCACTCATGACATGTTGAGTTCATTCCACAACTTTTCCCTCTTCATGACATAATTTCCACATCCACTGCCATCTCCTTTGAATCCTTCCTAAACCTTAAAACTTCATCACATACTATTTCACACACCTAAGACAATCTTACATAAGCTATTGTCCCACCACCCAACCTCACTTCCGTACACTCACCATCCACACTCTTACACAGGCCTACAACCATTACCTCACCTTCACCCGTAAACCCTCACACACCCGTAACCCAACATACACCCATTACCACACCTACACCTACACCTGTGACCATCCTACCTCCACCCTCCATGACCGATGTTAGTACACGATGTCCCTAGCCTAGTATAGGTGATGTTTGGTTTGTTTACAGGTGCTTGGGTGTGTTTTTAAGTCATTTTAGCATGTTTGGCAGTAACAGGCGATTAGGACTTCTTAGGGGCAAGTAACTTTGCTACTCGCTTAGGAATCAAGTCGATTAGGGCGATTAGAGTCCTAATCACTCCTCCTACTCTCCTGGTAGGTTCCTACTCATCCCATGGGCCCTGGACGAGTTGGACAGGTATAAAAGCCTCCAATCATTGCCCTAATCATGAAGTTGTCACATTGCACATTCCCCAAGCACCGTGCCCTAGGTTCTAAGGTGTGAGATTGTTTTGTAATCACCCGAGCTCTAAAATCAATGCAATACAACCTTTTAACCTTATTTCTTGTGTGTTGCTGCTTCGTTTATCTTAGTTTCATAATCGTGTTTGTTGTCTGAACCTGTTTAGAGGATTCCGCACTCTAAGTAGTAAAGCTCGTGATTGTCGGGTTAACCAAAAGTCGATCCTACAAGTGGTATAAGAGCTTTGGCTCTTATCACGAGTGTTTTGATAGCAAAACGGATTCAAAACAGTTTGTTTTCAGATTACAAGTTGGTATTTTTGAGCAAAAACCTGTTTTGAAAGTTTTAAACTTTGAGTTTTGATAAAAACAACATTTTTCAAAATCTAAGTGTGTTTTAATGGTTAAAAACATGTGTTTTTGAATAGGGTTTGTTCCAAAGTGTTTTTACAACTTTCCTAATCATTTGGAAATCAAACACAGTGTTTTTGGTAGATTTTGAAGCAAAAATGATGGTTTTCGTGCAAAAGTTCATCTTAGACCTGCAAGAGGCAAGTAGCCAACCTTCAAGCGATTAGGATTTCATACCCATTCCAAAATCCACATGATTAGGACCCTACTCGTGTCCTATACACACGATTAGAGTTCTAATCGCCTGCCAAACCCTAATCGCCTGTAATTTCCTACTCGCTCAACTGTTCACGTGTGTAGACTTGTAATCGCCTGAAGAACACACAATTAGACTTCCACTAGTGTGTTCTACTCGTGACTCTATCCCTACCCGTGTGCAACAGTGCTAAAACCAAAATTTTCCTAAGTATCGGACTTTTATCGAACTGTAACACATGGCAAACCCGTGGGGACATCTGAATCAACCGAGACAACAATATAATCCACCAATTAATAGTCAAATGAATGTACCACGAATCCTTGCTGGCAGTTTTCGGCCGAGCGTAACGTGCAACGGATGCAACAAAAGCAACAACAAGCTAATGTTGCCGGAACCAATCCGTGGGCGCTTGCGCCTCAACAACATGCCCAGCAACAACAGATGATGAATAGTAACCCATGGGCACTCGCAGCCGCTGCAACTCAATAGACACAACACTTGTCTTCGGTACTCCTTAGTGACATGGAAATGGGTAGTTCTAATAGGGCACCAAACCTTCAGTTCATGGCCGACTACCACTCCTAGAAAGGCAGATTCAAGACACATGTCGAGGGTATTGGTGGACTAGTATGGTCTGCTATTGAAAATGGGTACACTAGGCCGATGATTGAGAATTCCAATATTCCCGTCTCTTTAGAAGATATGACTGATGATCAACGAAGAAAGTACAACTATGAGAAGAAGGCGATGGCTGCTTTAACACAAGCTCTCCCAAAGGACATTTTGCTAGAGAATGTGACCGACCAAGACAACAAGGAAATCAAAATCCTTTCAACAACAACAGAAGCAATCAGAACCATAGGCAGCAAGCTCAGAGACAACCTAACCCAAATACTGAACGAGCACTCGTCCCCGTGCAAAACCAGAACCAGAGGCCTCGTGCAAACAGCAATCAAGGACAAGCCCTGGTAATTCAAGACGATGAAGGGTTTAACTGGAACCTTCACTTGGAGGGAGAGGATGCACCGCAGGGTGGTGCAACATGTTTTGTCCAACAAGTTTTTGATGCACTGGTTGAAGTTGAAGACTGCACCAGTTCACAAGAAGTCTCAGTTCCTGATAATGACATTTCTAATTGTGATTCTAAGTGTGATTCTGATGGGGGTGTAGATTTGGAAGAGTTATTAGCTGAAGCAGATGAATTTATCAGCAAGCGATCTTTCTTGGTGAATGTTGATTGTGCAAAGAACAACCCTTCTGGATTCTTTGGAGCTGAGAAGTCTGCAGCTCATTATGCTTTAATGGCTATCACAGAATCATCTACCAAGGTAAGTTCGTCTTCCACTTCTAAATCTGATTGTGTAGATTGTGACAAGCTTAGGTACAGAATCAATGTCTTAACAGACGAGAATCTGAACCTTAAAGCTGATTTAGGTCACTGCCAACAAACCAATGATGTTTTGAAATCAAATGAAAAAGGCTTTAAAAACACCATTGAGAACTATAAGAAAGATGTTTCTGAATTGTCTAAAACTCTTCATAACAAGCATGTGGCTATTAATAATTACATTAATGAGTTAGAAGACACTAAGAAACAGTTGGCAATAGTAAATTGTGATTATGAAAAGATCAAGAAGAAGCTTGAGAGTTATTTGAATTGCAAGTATATTCTTGATTACATAATTGACAATTCTGATCCCACTTGCCCCATATATGCACAATGTCCACCTCCAGTGAGATTTGAAAATCACACTTATGACGTCCTGCCAAAGGAGGAGGTGGTGGATATTGCTGCAGAAGTGGCTAAAGCTGCTGAAGCTGCTAAGGCTGCACAAACTATGAAGCTGCTAGAGCTAGTGAGATTGTGGATGATGTGAGCGCCTATGAAACAGACATTTTGGCTGATGAGTTTGAGGAATCACAATTGAATGCACCAGTTAAAAATGTCTATATTCCTCCTGAGAATCACATCATTACCATTGAAAATCGATGTGATCTTGAGCCGAAAGTGTTTTATAAACTGAAGGGATCTGATAAAATATACGCTAATGAGGAACTTCCTATCAGATATATGCCCCTGGCATGGTAACTAAAATTTGGCAAGAATCAGTTATTACCTTAG
Organism: Ambrosia x helenae; assembly: GCA_030844895.1. Classification (NCBI taxonomy): domain Eukaryota; kingdom Viridiplantae; phylum Streptophyta; class Magnoliopsida; order Asterales; family Asteraceae; genus Ambrosia; species Ambrosia x helenae. The sequence continues at coordinate 54,049 of JAUTDX010001482.1, read as the reverse complement.
AAAAAGAAAAATGGGGTAGGGGCAAGGGTAAAAAGGACCAGGGAAATCAGTCCAATGAGTCTAACAAGAAAAATCAAAAGAAAAACACCGAAGAGCCTCCAAATCAAACTCAAAAGTAAAATCCGAAGAAACAAGTGATTGAATTCGTTAGACCTTCTGGAAATGTTGTTGATGACGAACCCGGGATTGATTGGCAAAAACAATGTCTCGAGGATCGGAAACCCAAAAACACATTTTCCAGCAAGTCCAAACGAAAAGGTAAGAAAGAGGACTTACCTGAAGCTCCAAAGTTTGAGGAGTACAGATCCTATTTTAAATGCGGGGAATGTGGGTTGCTACGTGCCCAGAATTTAGATGAAAGAGGATCGAAGTGGATGATGCTCCAAGTTCTAGCAAGACTAAACGGCCGGTTTCCCCAAACTTTTCTAAAAAACAAACGGGGAAGCAGCCTGTTTATGACAACCGAAATAAATTGCTATGAACCAAAAGCCGGTGGATGGTAGGGTTCTTCGGATGAGGGGGAGCCCAGTTCATACAAAGGTGGAAGCAACTTAGTACCTGTACCTAGAAAACTATTTACTCGAATTGAAGAAACTTAGTACCTGTACCTAGCAATTGAAGAAGACAGATTTTGTAATCGCCAATCTGAACTCAAGGAATCCGAATCAGAAAATCCAAAATTGTAATTAAAAAACCAATAATCAGTAATGAGAAACCAAATCAGAATTCCCAAATAACAATCACACAAGATTAGAAGGTATAAACCATACTTGGCCGAAGGAGTTACATTCCAGGATTGCAATTCCAAAATCAAAAGATTCCATTTCCATATTTAAACGATTGCTTCAAATATTCAACAGATGATGTTGCCTTAATTCGATGTTCATATGGTTTCATCGACTATCCTATCAGATTTGGCCCACACTTTTTTTTTCAATGGCCAACAAACAGATCTCCCGACTACTCGAGGTACCCACCAATTGGTTACAAAAGCACTCTATACACCCCTTGTCTGATGAAATCTTGAATGCAATTCGGCCTAGTAATAAATATTTTCTTTTCCAAGAGAATGGGCCCTTATTTTTTGGGTCTCTAAGCCCTTGCCTCATCTATTTACTGTATTTGACCGGCCCGTTGATCGGCTTATTTAATGTAAATTTTGGGTGATGAGCCGAGTTGACCTACACTCGATACGTACAGTACAATTATAAGATTAAGTTCCCATGTAATTGGCTCATGTTCCACGTTATAGTAGATTTTATCCTAAATATGCGTATGTTATATAATCCGCGTACATGGATTTCCTATATCTTACAAACATAAATTTTTTTTATCTGCTATGATAGTTGAGTTCCGTAAGAAAAGGCATTAACTCCAAGAGTTATAATGCAAATATTGATTAGGGACCTTCAAGTACATACACGATGTTTATCTGCCTATCTAAAATCATTCACGGTTGTTGTTGCCTTCTCTAGTACAGTAATTCCACGGCGATGATATATCGAATGTATTTCTCATGTAGCTCTCTTCCTTTTTGTTCTTACTTTATTCATCGATAGACCTCATTCAATGTTGAACCATAATCCTTTTATACATCTATTTTATAAAACTCCGATTGAAACTCTTCGTCATGTCCTTACTAAACAAATATATCACTGATGACGTTTAACCCATACATGTACTGTGATCATAATTACCCATGATTTTTTATGAAAAAAATGTATACATGTTTTCGAAATAGCACATCAACATAAACTTGTCACTATGGTGGGAGAATCATACCTATTATCAGTAATCTGTAGTATCAGTTTTTCTATAACATTTCCACTTAATCTTTTTAGGTGATTTTTGGCATATGGGCTAGGTTCGGGTTTGTAAACAATCACTGTCATTATTCCATTGCTAATCGAGGTTTAGATTTCTAATAAGATCCAACAAATGGTTTTCATGTGATTATCGAATAGGCCACAACACACGAACATTATGAAATGTGTCAGTATTCTTATGTTTATTTGTTTTCATAATCGTTTTCGCCCTGAACTAAACCGCCTTATTTTATACTCCTGGTGATTGTTTAATGGGGATTAAAATAATCAATGGCACATATTGAAAATATTGCCTCTTTGTAGATACAGTCAATAAACAGTTAGTCACCTTAGAAATCTGAAGATGAATGGTTGAGGTGGTATTAGATCTTCATATATCTATGTGGTTTACACATTAATGCAAGGTAGACTACCTATGAGCATGACGATGGATGTTTAAGGTGTTTAACGAGTTGCTTACTTTGAAATTCATATATATAATTTATTCATACATGCTAAAAAAAGTAACGTGTTCAGTTATTGATTAGCCTTTTAGAGACATGATTGAAGGCATGAGAATGGATATCAAGTAAATTAGATACCAAAACTTTCGAGAACTCTGCTTGTATTGAAACAAAACCTACACTTGGCTCACCTTGTTGCTGATCATTTAATTTGGGGTTGCCAAATAAAGACAGACTTTGACAATCTTTGTGTTAAAATCGTAAAATGGGAATCAACGAGGGACTAAAGTTGCCAAGTTGCAAATTAGAGGGAAAGCTCATATAGAGTTTGTGGCCATAAGGGGTCTCACCCTTGTGTTCATTTTGCTATAAATGAGAGACAAGAAAGGGAAATCAAGAAGCGACACGATTATCATCAATTTAAATGTAAAATCTGTAATCTGAACTTGCATATCATCGCTTGACTGTTTTATTGATTTGGCATTGATTTCTTGATATAGGTCTTGAGAATGCGTGTAATCCTAACCGAAGCACTTAGTGGTGATTTCTCGCTAATACTAGGTATGATCTTGTATTTAATTTAAGTTTTTTTTGTTCTTGTCTCATTACAGCTGTTTAGAAGCGGGCCCAATGGTCAACTTGTTATCATTTGGTTTCAGAGTTACCGATGGTGACCGATTGTGGGTCGGCGATGGTCAGGAGGCACTGGTTAAGGCTAGTGGTGGCATAGTGGTGCTGAACTATGGTGGGAAACCCTCGGTGGGGTTGGTGGAACCGATTAGGGTTCTGGTGAGCCTCGTAGAAATTGGACCCGAGTGGGTCTCATTTGGGTGGCTAGGCACAGTGAAGGTGGTTTGGCCTAGGGATCAAGCCCAAGTGAGGCTCGTATGCGAAATTAACTCGTGGTACTAGGATTAGGCCAAATTGTGTAAGACGTACACAAGTTTGCTTAGATGATAGACGTTAGAGGTGTCTGTTTGGTCGTTATAGTGAGTTCGAGTTCTTATTGTGAAAAGACGCTTTGAGGTGATTTCACGGTGTCTTAACTGATTTACATGCGAAGTGTTTTATAAGACGATAAGCGAACATGATCTAGATATGACAAATTTGATGAATTGATTGATAGCTTGCGTACATGCATTGATTTAACAAATCCAATAACGATTATATTCATACCCGATCATGGGCAAGTAGACAAGTCCCTTAACAATATAGATGTCATTTGATGAGTAAACGATGCTAATTGATGGCCTTATAGATGATGACATGACAATTTTGACATAGACGATGTAGTGGTGATTTGATAGGCACGTATATTGTGTTTGAATTGTATGATAGAGTCTTAAAGTTGTAGATGGTAAACTATTTTCAAAAGATGATTTCATCGAACTCTTTGTAACCATTACTTTATTACTATAAAACATGCATTTGAAATTAGTGGATTTGTTGAGGTCACAATGGTGGTTCCTTGGCTGAAGGCGTTAATTACCGTGTTGAACATTAGTTGACGTTATATTTTGTTCATGTGTTTTGATGATTTGTCATACAAATACTTTAATTTCCACTACAATTGGTTTAAGATTTAAACTTTGAGTCTAAAACTATGTGTGCTACCATTTACAAACCAAATTTTCATGTCCTTACACACAAAACCCTACCGGTGTTATTGAATATATAATGTAGTTTACATTTTAAGATTTGTCATATTACAAAGGAGTATTGAATTTATATAATCCCAACTATTAACAATTGACCGCCAAGAGTCCAAACAAACAAAATGTGTGTTGATGTCCAACCTTTTAACGTATTGTCCACTAACGGATCATAAATGAAGAAATACTAAGAATGAATTTGACACTCAAGAGGGAATTTGCCACACTAGCATGCCACATCAGTTTGGATCGGTAGTGGTTAATAGTTGATCGTTAAACGATGTACAAAATGCTAGTCGTGGTCCGTTGGTGTATAATATGTTAAAAGGTGGGACCATGAGCACAAATTTCCTTAGTTGAGATTGGTGACGGCCAATAATTCATAGTTGAGATTATTTAAACCCATTACTCCTATTAGAAAAAGTTATGGCCTAAAGTTAATAATTCTTTTTGTAATTTGTCATACCTCAAAATGTAATGTAATGTGATGTAATGTTATGTAATATGATGTAATGTGATGTAATGTAATGTGATGTGATGTAATATGATGTAATGTGATGTAATATAATATATGTGATGTAATGTAATATTTAGTAACTTCGAAAATACTTGATCTATATTTGGTTTATGTAGACTGTATCATAAAAATCTACTTGAGAATCAGTAAGAGTGTATCGACATGTGTTTCAAAACAAAATTATATGTTACAATATGACCTAATATAACTGTGTGTAATTAAACCAATCTAATAACTTTACAAAACTCGTTGGCAGTCAATATAGAGAAAATGAAAGCAAAATAGTGAAGTCCTATAATTAAAATGAGATGTTATGATATAAAATAACTTTGTGTAACAAAACCAATCAAATAACAAATCAAGAGGTCTGGTGGCCGATTTGGATCATATAGTTAACATCCAAAGGTGTTACCGACCAAAATCCTAGGTCGCATATATTTTTGACGGATCTCACACAAACATTCAAACCATTAAAAAAGTTGCAGAAAATTTACCGACACATGCCATCAATACTATGGTTAAAAACCTAATGCTGATTCATTCCCGTCTTTACGTTTCTCTTCCTTATCTATCGAGCCGCACGGTTAATATTACCACATCACTGCTACCAAATCATCCACACTGCCACCACTACCATACCATCATGAAAAGTTTAAAACCCTAATTTTTACAAAGTTAAGTTGTTAGTTGTATTTGTTAGATTTTTTACGGTTTATGGTGGTTTGTTTTTTAACTATTAGGGTAATACGGTAAATATTTGTTATGTTTATATGTGTATGCGTATGGTTATGTTTATTTTTGTATGTGGATAAAGATATGTGCATCTGTATGAGGGTATTAATTTATATGTTCATTTGTGTATTTGCATATATACATGTGTGTGTGTTAATATACTTTTAGTCAAGTTAATTGCATAGTTGGTCCATTTGCTTTGCATATCTTGTATAGTTAGTCCTCAGAGTTTAATAAATATTGTAGGATCGACACAAGAATTGAATATCACGCGCGTATCGGATCAAGGGTGGAATCAACGATCCGGGTAGTTGTTATAGGTGGGTGTTTATGGATAAGATAATAATAATAATATGAGAGCACACACACAAAGAATTCCACTTGTATTAGGAAATGGCAAAGTTAGGCAAAAGTTACAAATAAGCTAAGGCATGGGGTATTTATACTACTCCTTCATACACCTCCATGACATCACACTTATGACTTTCATACATGGGGGGGGGGGTACATGTATGACTCTCATACATGTGGGGGGCACATGTATGAGATAACAAAGGAGGTGTATGTTATACAATAAATTCCTAAAATACCCTTAGCCTATATAAACACTGTAAAGCAACTCGATAACATCTAAAACGCTATACAATCATTCCTTGTAAATACACTATGTGTATGTCCCTGGCTATGGGAAATGGATGCGGCTGATGGTTGTGGTTGTGGTTGTGTCAAAGATGATGTGGCCTTAATTCCTTGTTCATGTGGTATCGATTATTCTATCAGATTTGGCCCACGTTTTGAAAACGGCCAACAAACAGATTTCCCGACTACTCGGGGTACCCACCAATTAATTACAAAAGTACCCCATACACCCTTGTCCAATGAATTCTTGAATGCAACATGGCCTGGTAATAAATATTTGCTTTTTCCAGAGAATGGGTCCTTATTTTTGGGTCTCTAGGCCCTTTGCCTCACCTATTTACTCTAGTTGACCGGACCTGTTGATTGGCTTATTTAATGTAAATTTTGGGTGATGAGTCGAGTTGACCTACACTCGATACGTATAGTACAATTATAAGATTCAGTTGCCATGTAATTGGATCATGGTTCACGTTATCATAGATTTTTATCCTAAATACGCGTATGTTATATAATTCGTGTACATGGATTTCCTATATATCTTACAAACATAAATAATCCTGTCTCCTATGATAGTTGAGTTCCATATGAAAAGGCATTCAACTCCAAGAGTCAGCAAATATTGATTAGGGCCCTCAAGTACGAATTTCTCCCTTCACTGCTTCACTACGAATTTCTCAACATTGCATTCTTGGTTGTGAATACACTTTTGTCCTTTGATTATTTCACGTATCTTAGTCTTTTATCAGAAGCACTGAAGATCGAATTCACTTTCATATCTATTAATTGTGACTAATCAATGTTCCATAGCCTTTTTATATTTTACACGGTTGCATCACAAATCGGTAGCTAGAAAAGGAAACGTTGAATTTCATTCAACAAATTACCATCTAATAGGTTATGAGATGCAAATTTAGGGCGGCGAGTTTACCTACCATCGAGGTTAGCAATTTTACGCTTCAGTTCTTTTATAATATAGATGTTGTTTAAGTTACGATAGACTTTTAATCTAAATACACATATGTGTTACATAAATCTACTTACATCCACAACTTTTCCGATCTTGTCCTTATAATGTTCACAATACTTTTTAGTTTAGAAGTAAAATAAATGATCTCTAATTGAACATAGATTTGCTTTATTTTTTGTTCGAAGAGTACAATAATTATGATATGTAAATTTAATAACAAGACTAGTCTTTTGTATCTCTAGTATGAAAACGATTCCAAAGAATGCCATGTGTCATTAGCAAATTTATTCTCCCAATTTTAATTTTAATATTATTAAATTTCTTCTAATTTTAATCTTTATCTTTACAATATAATAGACAGAAATATTACTCCTTATGTTTTTAGTCTATTTCTTATTAATTAAATATATAAAATATTAAAGAATTATTTTCATGTTTATCTCTCCCATAAAATAATAACATTTAAATATTGTTTACTTCACTTGCTATAAAAATATTAAATTTTAATTTTCTCACTTATTACTTATCTATTTAATACATCATTTTAACATATTTAACTTAATATTTTCAATTATTAATAACTATTTAATATTTTATTAGTCTAATTCGTGTAAAATACATGTTTCTAACCTAATAATAAATAAAAAAAGTTAATGTCATAATAAGTGAATTATGAAACAAAGTTCAGTTTTTAAAAACATATTTATGACCTTATGTGTTTAAACGATTACATTTTACCTATTCACCCTGAGTAATACATGGGTTGAATACGAGTGTTTTTTTGTATGTTTATTCAGCACGTGCAGTAGAGCAGTGTTTTTTTTATAATTGCTTTATCACTAAATATAAAATATATTTATTTAACCCGTGTCATACATGGGGTACTAATGATATAATAATTTCATTCTCCAATAAAAAAAATTCCTATATCGTACAATAATTAGAGTTTGGATATGAAAAGACATTTATTTTCAGGCATTATAATCGATATAGTAGCTTTGGTGCCAAAATATAACAAATTTACAACAACAAAAACAAATATACCTAGCAAATCATACAAAAAGTAAAGCCATTGGTTGGGTCTAGGCAATTGGTCGGGTCTAGGCATGGTGAGGGTGTAAGCAGGCCTTATGTCATAACAAATTGGAAATTATATATCAATTTTTGATTTGATGGAATATAAATCATCATTTATCTTCATTTGTTGGTAATTACTAAATATTAGTGACGCGTTAGTGATCATATATCAAGAATGTATCTTTGGTTGTGAATAAACTCTTGTCCCTTTAGAATTAAACAGATCTTAGTCTCTTATTAGATGTACTAAAGATCGAATCAGTTTCATATCTATTGATCGCGGCTAATCAATGTTCCATCACCTTTTGATTTCCTACATGCTTGCGTCACAACTCATCACATAGAAAAGAAAACATGGAATGCCATTCAACAAATCACCTTCTAATTGGTTTATGAGATGCAAATTTAGGGTGGCGAGTTTAATTACCCACACATGACATATACAATTTTAGGCTTCAATTCCTTTATCATATGGATGTTTAATTATGGTAGATTTTTAATCTAAATACGCATATTTGTTAAGTAAATCTACATACATCTACTACATTTCCGTATCTTGCACCTACATTGTTCACAATATATTTTACATTAGAAGTAAAATAAATGATATCTAATTGAACATTGATGTGTTTTATTTTTGTTCAAATACTACAATTGTAATGGAGTGCAATTTTGTTACGAAGACCAGTCTTTTGATATCGGGCACACCCTTAAAAGTAATAAGAAGATTAGTCTTTTCTTTTGTATATAATAATAATTTCATTATTGAAACAAAAAATGCCTATATCTCAGGACAGTTGAGTTCTATATTAGGAGGCATTTAATTTCAGGGGTTTTAATGCAAATTCGGACTAGTATTTACCTAGTTACCCGACCTTCTCAAATACATATCTAATGTCTATCTTTAAATCTAAAATCATTAATTTCATGGCCGCCTGCTCCAAATACAGTACATTTAGGGCAAGATTAAAGATAATATATCTTCCGTAACTACTTAACAATGAATCTTTGTAATCAGTCAACAATTTATTTGGTTATTAATATATAAACATTTGTCCATTGACAATTTCACAGATGCTAATTAGTCTTTTTTAGTAGTGATGATCGTAGACTTTCATATCTATTGATTGTGACTAATCTTTGTTCCACCACCTTTTGATTTTCTACATGATTGTGTCTAGCGCCAACCTCAGTAGCTAGAGAAGATGTTTATGTAAAGCAAATTTAAGGTGGTACTAATTGACCCACACTCGCCGAATAAAATTTTAAGCTTCCGTTCCTATAAAGTTCGGTTTCCGATACACACATATGTGCCGATACACACATATGTGTTCCATAAATCCATGTACATCCACAAATTTCTTATATCTTAGAAATGTAGTGTTTACAAATATTTCTTGTTTAGAAATTAATTACATAATCGTTCATTGAACATAGACATGTAAAAATGGCTATATCATATATTAGTAGAGTTTTATATGAAAGGACATCTAACTTCAGGGATTATAATGCAAATACAGATTAGGGTTTACCCACTGACCTCAACTATATATACGATGCTTGCCTATTGCTCACATATCACTTCAAGGAGGCCGAAGCAGCCTGCTCTAATACAGTGCAAGATGAGATATCTGATTCTCTGTCTCTGTAAGCTGTTTTCTGTTTGTTCTATAATTATAAGTCGATTAAACTGTATGATAATTTGTATGTTTGTTTACACAAGCCTTTGTTCTGTCGATTATTCTGATTCGAAAGTGTTCTGACAGTGTTCATCGATCTCTCTCCGTCGTGTGGATCGGATCATAGCATGTTGATTGCTCAAAGCGTATTGAAGATATCTCCTTCCTGGTATAAATGGACTTAATATTTACGCACAACTAACACATTAGTCTCTCACCGTGATAAGTTATTAATGAATTGTGTACTTGTGCAGCATGCTACAAGGTGCGTCGCTTTCAGCTTAGGACAAGGTTTGCATGCAGGTTTTGGCATGGTGCCTAGCTGCTCCAAGGGAAAACCGGACATGCAGTGACATGATACCGGGCAGGCGGTGATTGGGCGGCACGCAAACGTAGCAAGCAATGTGGCTGTTTCAGTCTAATACAGTCATTCTTTTTCCGAATTTATGTATAGAAGCTAAAGTTTAATCCGAATTTATGTCAAGGATTTGAGTTGTAATATTATAAAAGATGCTGATTTGATTATAGATCATTCATTATACCCAATTTATGTATAGAAGCTGAAATTTAATCCGAATTTATGTCAAGAATTTGTGTTGTAATATATACAAGACGCTGACTTGATTATGCCCAATTTATGTATAGAAGCTAAAGTTCAATCTGAATTTACGTCAAAGAGTTTGTGCTGTAATATTATAAAAAAGATGCTGACTTGACTTGATACATTTACCATGTTTTGGATGTGAAATTATGAAAAAAAAAAAATTCGCGTATGTTTTGGATGTCAAATGTGCTGGTTTGCGGACTGTAGATGCCGAGTACATCTGTGTAAACAAGTTAATTAACTAGTCATCCGTCCTTTGCTTGTTCGGGGTAATTATCCTTTTTAAGGTGGTATTTTCTCAACAATCGCAAGATTGGTTGTTGTTACATGGATGTTTACTTCATCACTCAAAACAAATAGATATATAACTTGCATCAGCACTGCCAGTGTGGCTGCCAATTAAGCAGCAACATTGACAAAGCCTTGTCCAAATAGCCGTTACCGCTCTGTTGGTGAGTTGGGCTGAGTATACATCCTAGGAGTTCTGATTGTAACTTGATAGTTCACAATTTTTTTTTTTTTTTTTGTATTGTTTACGATGTATTGATATCAATTACTTTTATTTTTTCAAAGTTTCCATCATGAAAAATGATATTACATATAGAAACAAAGAACTGCCTCTAAATATAGATGTCATTTGATGAGTAAACGATGCTAATTGATGGCCTTATAGAAGATGACATGACAATTTTGACATAGACGATGTAGTGGTGATTTGATAGGCACGTAAATTTTCTTTGAATTGTATGATAGAGTCTTAAAGCTGTAGATGGTAAACTATTTTCAAAAGATGATTTCATCGAACTCTTTGTAACCATTACTTTATTACTATAAAACATGCATTTGAAATCAGTGGATGTGTTGAGGTCTCAATGGTGGTTCCTTGGCTGAAGGCGTTAGTTACCGTGTTAGAACATTAGTTGACGTTTTATTTGGTTCAAGTGTTTTGATGAGTTGTCATACAAATACTTTAATTTCCACTGCAATTGGTTTAAGATTTAAACTTTGAGTCTAAAACTATGTGTGCTACCATTTACAAACCAAGTTTTTGTGTCCTTACATGCAAAACCCTACTAGTGGTTTTGAATATATAATGTAGTTTACATTTTAAGATTTGTCATATTACAAAGGAGTATTGAATTTGTATAATCCCAACCATTAGCAATAGACCACCAAGAGTCCCAACAAACAAAATGTGTGTTGACGGTCCCACCTTTTAACATATTGTCCACTAACGGATCATAAATACAAAAATACTAAGGAAGAATTTGATACTCAAGAGGGAATTTACCACACTAGCATGCCACATCAGTTTGGACCGGTAGTGGTTAATAGTTGATTGTTAAACGGTGTACAAAATGTTAGTCACGGTCCGTTTGTATAATATGTTAAAAGGTTGGACCATGAGCACAGATTTCCTTAGTTGAGATTGGTGACGGCCAATAACTGATAGTTGGGATTATTTTAACCCATTACTCCTATTAGAAAAAGTTATGGCCTAAGTTAATAATTTATTTTTTAATTTGTCATACCCCAAAATGTGATGTAATGTGATGTAATGTGATGTAATATGATGTAATGTGATGTAATGTGTGTAATATGATGTAATATGATGTAATATAATGTATGTGATGTAATGTATGTGATGTAATGTGATGTAATATGATGTAATGTAATGTGATGTAATATAATGTATGTGAAGTAATGTAATGTAATATTTATATACTTCGAAAATGCTTGATCTATCTTTGGTTTATGTAGACTGTATCATAACAATCAACTTGAGAATCACTAAGAGTGTATCGACATGTTTTTCATAACAAAATTATATGTTATACATGACCTAATATAACTGTGTGTAATTAAACCAATCTAATAAGATTTTACAAAACTTGTTGGCAGTCAATATAGAGAAAATGAAAGCAAAATAGTGAAGTCCTATAATTAAAATGAGATGTTATGACATAAAATAACTTTGTGTAATAACACCAATCAAATTACAAATCAAGAGGCATGGTGGCCGATTTGGATCATATAGTTAACATCCAAAGGTGTTACCGACCGAAATCCTAGGTCGCATATATTTGTAACGGATCTCACACAAACATTCAAACCATTATACAAGTTGCAGAAAATTTACCGACACATGCCATCTTTACTATGGTTAAAAACCTAATGCTGCTTCATCCTCGTCTTTACGTTTCTCTTCCTTTTCTATCGAGCTGCACGGTTAATATTACCACATCACTGCTAGTAAATCACCCACACTGCCACCACAACCATACCATCATGAAAAGTTTAAGTTTCTAACTTTTTACAAAGTTAAGTTGTTAGTTGTATTTGTTAGATTGTTACGGTTTATGGTGGTTTGTTTTTTAATTGTTAGGTTAATAAGGTAAATATTTGTTATGTGTATGGGTATGGTTATGTTTATGTTTATTTTTGTATGTGGATAAAGATATGTGCATCTGTATGAGGGTATTAATTTATACGTTCATTTGTGTATTTGTATATATACATGTGTGTGTTAATATTTACTCAAGTTAATTGCATAGTTGGTCCATGTGCTTTGCATATATTTTTGGTCCTCAGAGTTTAATAAATATTGTAGGATCAACACAAGAATTGAATATCGCGCGTATCGGATCAAGGGCAGAATCAACGATCCGGTTAGTTGTATTAGGAAATGGCAAAGTTAGGCAAAAGTTACAATAATATGAGAGCGCACACACAAAGGATTGCACTTGTATTAGGAAATGGCAAAGTTAGGCAAAAGTTACAAATAAGCTAAGACATGGGGTATTTATACTACTCCTTCATACACCTCCATGACATCACACTTATGACTTTCATACATGTGGAGGGGAGGGGGGGGGGGTACATGTATGACTCTCATACATGTGGGGGGGGGGGGGCATGTATGAGATCAAAAAGGAGGTGTATGTTACACAATAAATTCTTAAAATACCCCTACGCCTATATAAACACTATAAAGCAACTCGATAACATCTAAAATGCTATACAATCATGCCTACGACTATTACGGACCGATCACTAGCTGGGGACATACACGAAGTGCACTAAAAAATATATAATTATTTCTTGTAAATACACTATGTGTATGTCCCTCGCTATGGGGAATGGATGCGGCTAATGGTTGTGGTTGTGGTTGTGGTTGTGTCAAAGATGATTTCAGCAGATGATGTGGCCTTAATTCCTTGTTCCTGTGGTATCATCGATTATTCTATCAGATTTGGCCAATGCTTTTTTCTAACGGCCAACAAACAGATTTTCCGACTACTCGGGGTGCCCACCAATTGGTTACAAAAGCACCCCATACACCCCTTGTCCAATGAATTCTTGAATGCAACGTGGCCTAGTAATAAATATTTTTTTTCGAGAGAATGGGCCCTTATTTTTGGGGTCTCTAAGCCCTTGCCTCACCTATTTACTCTAGTTGACCGGACCTGTTGATTGGCTTATTTAATGTAAATTTTGGGTGATGGGTCGAGTTGACCAACACTCGATACGTATAGTAATTATAAGATTCAGTTGCCACGTAATTGGATCATGGTTCACGTTATCATAAATTTTTATCCTAAATACGCGTATGTTATATAATTCGTGTACATGGATTTCCTATATCTTACAAACATAAAAAAATCCTGTCTCCTATTATAGTTGAGTTCCATATGAAAAGGCATTCAACTCCAAGAGTCATAATGCAAATATTGACTAGGGCCCTCAAGTACGAATTTATCCCTTCACTACGAATTACTCAACATAGCATTCTTGGTTGTGAATACACCTTTTTCCTTTGAATATTTAACGGATCTTAGTCTTTTATCAAAAGTACTGAGATCGAATTCACGTTCATATCTATTAATTGTGACTAATCAATGTTCCATAACCTTTCTATATTTTACACGGTTGCATCACAACTCGGTAGCTAGAAAAGGAAACGTTGAATTTCATTCAAGAAATTACCATCTAATAGGTTATGAGATGCAAATTTAGGGCGGCGAGTTTACCTACCATCGGGGTTTACAATTTTACGCTTCAGTTCTTCTATAATATAAATGTTGTTTTAGTTACGATAGACTTTTAACCTAAATACACATATGTGTTACATATATCTACCTACATCCACAACTTGTCCGATCTTGTCCTTATAATGTTCACAATACTTTTTAGTTTAGAAGTAAAATAAATGATCTCTAATTGAACATAGATTTGCTTTATTTTTGGTTCGAAGAGTACAATAATTATGGAATGTAAATTTAATAACAAGAATAGTCTTTTGTATCTCTAGTATAATAAACGATTCCAAAGATTGCCACGTGTCATTAGCAAATCTATAATAATTTCATTCTTCAATAAAAAATGTCTATATCGTACAATAATTAGAGTTTGGAAATGAAAAGACATTTACTTTCAGGCATTATAATCGATATAGTAGCTTTGGTGCCAAAATATAACAAATTTACAACAACAAAAACCAAACATACCTGGCAAATCATACAAAAGTAAAGCCTTTGGTTGGGTCTAGGAAATTGATCGGGTCTAGGCTTAGTGAGGGTTTAAGTAGGCCTTATGTCATAACAAATTGGAAATTATATATCAATTTTTGATTTGATGGAATATAAATCATCATTTATCTTCATTTGTTGGTAAGTACTAAATATTAGTGACAAATTAGTGATTATATATCTCTCCTCACTACTTCACTAAGAATTTCTCAAGAATGTATCTTTGGTTGTGAATAAACTTTGTCCCTTTAGAATTAAACATATCTTAGTCTCTTATTAGATATACTAAATATCGAATCAGTTTCATATCTATTAATCGCGGGTAATCAATGTTCCATCACCTTTTGGTTTCCTACATGCTTGCGTTACAACTCATTACATAGAAAAGAAAACATGGAATGCCATTCAACAAATCACCTTCTAATTGGTTTATGAGATGCAAATTTAGGGTGGCGAGTTTAATTACCCACACATGACATACACTATTTTAGATTTTTAGGCTTCAATTCATTTATCATATGGATGTTTTAATTATTGTATATTTTTAACCTAAATACGCATATGTGTTAAGTAAATCTACATACATCTACTACATTTTCGTATCTTGCACCTGCATTGTTCACAATATATTTTACTTTAGAAGTAAAATAAATGATCTCTAATTGAACATTGATGTGTTTTATTTTTGTTCAAATACTACAATTGTAATGGAGTGCAATTTTGTTGCGAAGACCAGTCTTTGATATCGGGCACCCCCTTAAAATTAATAAGAAGATTAGTCTTTTCTTTTGTATATAATAATAACTTCATTATTCAAACAAAAAACGCCTATATCTCAGGACAGTTTGAGTTCTATATTATAAGACATCTAATTTCAGGGGTTTTAGTGCAAATTCGGATTAGTATTTACCTACTTACCCGACCTTCTCAAATACACATCCAATGTCTATCTTTAAATCTAAAATCATTAATTTCATGGCCGCCTGCTCTCAATACACTACAATTAGGTCAAGATTAAAGATAATATGTCTTCCGTAACTACTTAACAATGAATCTTTGTAATCAGTCAACAATTATTTGGTTATTAATATATAAACGTTTGTCCATTGACAATTTCACAGATGCTAATTAGTCTTTTTTAGTAGTGATGATCGCGGGCTTTTATATCTATTGATTGTGACTAATCTTTGTTCCACCACCTTTTGGTTTTCTACATGATTGTGTCTAGCGCCACACCTCATAGCTAGAGAAGATGTTTACGTAAAGCAAATTTGAGGTGGTACTAAATTGAGTCACACTCGCGGAATAAAATTTTAAGCTTCCGTTCTTATAAAGTCGGTTGCCGATACAAACATATGTGTTCCATAAATCCATGTACATCCACAAATTTCTTATATCTTAGAAATGTAGTGTTTACAAATATTTCATGTTTAGAAATTAATTACATAATCGTTCATTGAACATAGACATGTAAAAATGGCTATATCATATAATAGTAGAGTTTTATCTGAAAGGACATCTAACTTAAGGGATTATAACGCAAATACAGATTAGGGTTTACCCAGCTACCTCAACTATATATAGGATGCTTGCCTATACTTCGCATATCATCACTTCTCACTTCAAGGAGGCCGCAGCAGCCTGCCCTAATACAGGTCAAGATGAGATATCTGATTCTCTGTCCATGTAAGCTGTTTTCCTGTTTGTTCTATAATTATAAATTGAGCTGTAAATATTATTCTGTTTCGAAAGTGTACTGACCATTTTTTGTATTTGAATTGTGTGTCAGCTATAAATCCGCTCACAGTGTTCATCGATCTCTCTCCATCGTGTGGATCGGATCATAGCATGTTGATTGCTCAAAGCGTATTGAAGATATCTCCTTCCTGGTATAAATGGACTTAATATTTACGCACAACTAACACATTAGTCTCTCACCGTGATAAGTTATTAATGAATTGTGTGCTTGTGCAGCATGCTACAAGGTGCGTCGCTTTAAGCTTAGGACAAGGTTTGCATGCCGGTTTTGGCATGGTGCCTAGCTGCTCCAAGGGAAAACCGGACATGCAGTGACATGATACCGGGCAGGCGGTGATTGGGCGGCACGCAAATGTAGCAAGCAATGTGGCTGTTTCAGTCTATTACAGTCATTCTTTTTCCGAATTTATGTATAGAAGCAAAAGTTTAATCCGAATTTATGTCAAGGATTTGAGTTGTAATATTATAAAAGATGCTTATTTGATTATAGATCATTCATTATACCCAATTTATGTATAGAAGCTGAAATTTAATCCGAATTTATGTCAAGAATTTGTGTTGTAATATTATACAAGACGCTGACTTGATTATACCCAAAAAATTCGCGTATAAAAAAAATTTATCTCCATGGTTGGATATGAGATGTTATAAAAAAAATTCTTTGATTCACCACTGGTTAGCACGGCCAGCATAGCCGCCTATTCAAGCAGCAAGTTCTGTTTGTAATTAGATGTTGATTGTTCATAGTATTTTTATTGTTGTTTACAATTTTATTGGTATTAATCAATTTTCATTGTTCTACCGTTTTTTCTCTTATTTTTTTCAAACTAACACTTGAAGTCTGAAGTTTTCCATGAAAGCTGAGATTACATCTAATTAAGAACTGAATTAAAAAAAAAGTCTATATAGGAACAAAAACCATATCTGTTATTTATTTGGTTTTCGATTTTCTAACTTGTATTTGGTGCAATCTTTTTCCTTCTTTAAGTTATATAACTTATCTCCCTGGTGGGGTGGGCGCTTGCTGGTCTAGTTAAGGGTAAGAGTTCAATGGTTCGAACCTAGCAATGGCGAAGCTTGAACGAAAATCTCAGGGGGTCGGAAGTCACTGGTTGTGGGGTATCGAAACCGTATATGCCAAAAAAATTCTATACTGATACTATATAATCGGAACTTCTAAGCGAAAATTTCGGAGGGTCAGGCGCCCCCTCCCGCCCCTATGAAGTTGCGCCCCTGAAACCTGGGTAACATCGCCTCACGAAAAAAAAAACCCTTATGTCGGTGGCTCTTTAGAAGTACTAATATAATCTCTCTTTAGATCATATAATTATTTTCTATAATAAGTCTTTTAGAACCCACGAAACAGACGTATCTTTGTGCCAACTCTCCTACCGAGTCTTTTAGAACCCACAAAACAGACGTATCTTTGTGCCAACTCTCCTACCGGCTTCATTTCTCTATTCCCCTATATTTTTAGTACTCGTTTCCCTATGGATGTTCTTCATTTCTCTACGTTGTTATGCAGTTTACTTTTATGGCCTTCTGTGTTTACCATCATCATTACCACTGTCATTAACTTGTATATCCTGAAAGCGATCACACTGACTTGAATTCACCAATGCCATTTCTTAGTTGTTGAAAGTATGACAAAATTGAACACAGTTTTGCAAACTATAGCCTAATTCACCTTTTATCTGCAATTGCTAAATAAGCATATTATTTTGAAAATACATGCATTCAGAACTCAATTTATACAAAAACATAGCCTGTCCAAGTGAAATGTCAAATACACACCAACCTTCAACTTCCTTAACTAACTTTGACATAAACAAAATAAAAAATAATCATATCGACTATGATAGTATGCCTATCGACTATCAAACATTGTCTGTTGAAAAAAATTCATGGACTCTTCTAAGCTAGCCCTTTATGAGACAATACATCTCCCACTCATAATACACCCAAGCAAAATGGGGTAGCCGAACGACGCCACCAACATGTTGGAATGGGCCTTCCCCTACTCCACTATGCCCACCTACCATCACATTTTTGGTCACATGCCTTCCAAGTCTACCCATAAACATCTTGAATAACAAATCACCTTATGACATGTTGTTCAATGTTGCTCCCACCTACTCCAAACTAAAACCGTTTGGACCTCTTTGTTAACCTTGGCTACACCCATACACCACCTCCAAATTACAATCACGTTTTGCCTCATTCATTTTTTTTTTGTTATTCTTCTTCCAAATCCGCTTACAAATGCTTTGATCCGGCTACCAACAAATTATATCACTGATGACATGTTGAGTTCATTCCACATCTTTTCCCTCTTCATGACATAATTTCCACACCCACTGCCATCTCCTTTGAATCCTTACTAAACCTTAAAACTTCATCACATACTATTTCACCCACCTAAGCCAATCTTACATTAGCTATTGTCCCACCACCCAACCTCACTTTCGTACACTCACCATCCACACTCTTACACCAGCCTACAACCATTACCTCACCTTCACCCGTAAACCCTCACACACCCGTAACCCAACATACACCCATTACCACACCTACACCTACACCTGTGACCATCCCACCTCCCCCCTCCACGACCGATGTTAGTACATGATGTCCCTAGCCTAGTATAGGTGATGTTTGGTTTGTATTACAGGTGTTTAGGTGTGTTTTTAAGTCGTTTTGGCATGTTTGGCAGTGACAGGCGATTAGGACTTCTTAGGGGCAAGTAGCTTTGCTACTCGCCTCGCAATCAAGTCGATTAGGGCGATTAGAGTCCTAATCACCGTCCTACTCACCTGGTAGGTTCCTACTCGCCCCATGGCCTTGGACGAGTGGGACAGGTATAAAAGCCTCCAATCATTACCCTAATCATGAAGTTGTCACATCACACATTCCCCAAGCACCCTGCCCTAGATTCTAAGGTCTGCGATTGTTTTGTAATCACTCGAGCTCTGAAATCAATGCAATACAACCTTTTAACCTTATTTTGTGCGTGTTGATGCTTCGTTTATCTTAGTTTCATAATCGTTTTTGTTGTCCGAACCTGTTTAGAGGATTAACATGTGGTATCAGAAAGTCGATGCTACAAGTGGTATCAGAGCTTTGGCTCTTATCACGAGTGTTTTGATAGCAAAACGGATTCAAAACAGTGTGTTTTCATATTAAAAGTTGGTATTTTTGAGCAAAAACTTGTTTTGAAAGTTTGAATCTTTGAGTTTTGATAAAAACAACATTTTTCAAAATCTAAGTGTGTTTTAATGGTTAAAAACATGTGTTTTTTATTAGGGTTTGTTCCAAAAGTGTTTTTACAACTTTCCTAATCTTTGGGAATCAAACACAATGTTTTTGATAGATTTTGAAGTAAAAATGATGGTTTTCATGCAAAAATTCATCTTAGACCTGCAATAGGCGAGTAGCCAACCTTCAAGCGATTAGGATTTCATACTCGTTCCTAAATTCACACGATTAGGACCCTACTCGTGTCCTATACACACGATTAAAGTTCTAATCACCTGCCAAACCCTAATCACCTGTGATTTCCTACTCGCTCAATTGTTCACGTGTGTAGACTTGTAACCGCCTGAAGAACACACGATTAGACTTCCACTCGTGTGTTCTACTTGTGCCTTTATCCCTATTCGTGTGCAATAGTGCTGAAACCAAAATTTGCCTAAGTATCGCACTTTTATCGAACTGTAACACATGGCAAACCTGTGGGGACATCTGAATCAACCGAGACAACAATATAATCAACTAACTAACAATCAAATGAATGTACCCACGAATCCTTCGCAGTTTTCGGCCGAGCGTAACGCGCAACAGATGCAACAACAAGCTAATGTTGCCGGAACCAATCCGTGGGCGCTTGCAGCTCAACAACGTGCCCAGCAACAATAGCAAATGATGAATAGTAACCCATGGGCACTCGCAGCCGCTGCAACTTAACAGACACAACACTTGTCTTGCGATACTCCTTAGTGACTTGGAAACGGGTAGTTCTGATAGGGCACCAAAACTTCCGTTCATGGCTGACTACCACTCCTGGAAAGGCAGATTCAAGACACATGTTGAGGGTATTGATGGACTAGTATGGGCTGCTATTGAAAATGGGTACACTAGGCCGATGATTGAGAATTCCAACATTCCCGTCTCTTTAGAAGATATGACGGATGATCAACGAAGAAAGTACAACTATGAGAAGAAGGCGATGGCTGCTTTAACACAAGCTCTCCCAAAGGACATTTTGCTAGAGAATGTGACCGACCAAGACAGCAGGGAAATCAGAATCCTTTCAATAACAACAGAGGCAATTAGAACCAGAGGCAGCAAGCTAAAACACAACCTAACCCAAATACTGAACGAGCACTCGTCTCGTGCAAAACCAGAACCAGAGGCCTCCTGCAAACAACAATCAAGGACCAGCCCTGGTAATTGAAGCTGATAAAGGGTTTAACTAGAACCTTCACTTGGAGGGAGAGGACGCTCCACAGGGTGGTGCAGCATGTTTTGTCTAACAGGTTTCTGATGCACCA
The DNA here is from genome assembly GCA_030844895.1 of Ambrosia x helenae. Lineage (NCBI taxonomy): Eukaryota > Viridiplantae > Streptophyta > Magnoliopsida > Asterales > Asteraceae > Ambrosia > Ambrosia x helenae. Next base: position 33,076 of record JAUTDX010001482.1, on the reverse strand, counting down.
AATGAAGTTGAATACTGCACCAGTTCACAAGAAGTCTCAGTTCCTAATAATGACATTTCTGATTGTGATTCTGATGGGGGTTTAGATTTGGAAGAGTTATTAGCTGAAGCAGATGAATTTATCAGCAAGCGATCTTTCTTGGTGAATGTTGATTTTGCAAAGAACAACCGTTCTGGATTCTTTTGAGATGAGAAGTCTGCAGCTCATTATGCTTTAATGGCCATCAAAGAATCATCTACCAAGGTAAGTTCGTCTTCCACTTCTAAATCGGATTGTGTAGATTGTGACAAGCTTAGGTACAGAGTCAATGTCTTAACAGACGGGAATCTGAACCTTAAAGCTGATTTAGGTCACTGCCAATGAACCAATGATGTTTTGAAATCAAATGAAAAAGGCTTTAAAAACACCATTGAGAACTACAAGAAAGATGTTTTTTAATTGTCTAAAACTCTGCATAACAAGCTAGTGACAAGCTAGTGGCTATTAATAATTACATTAATGAGTTAGAAGACACTAAGAAATAGTTGGCAATAGTAAATCGCGATTATGAAAAGATCAAGAAGAAGCTTGAGAGTTATTTGAATTGCAAGTATGTTCTTGATCACATAATTGACAATTCTGATCCCACTTGCCCCATATATGCACAATGTCCACCTCCAGTGAGATTTGAAAATCAAACTTATGACGTCCTGCCAAAGGAGGAGGTGGTGGATATTGCTGCAGAAGCAGCTAAAGCTGGAGAGGCGGCTAAAGTGGCAGAAGCGGCTAAAGCTATTGAAGCTGCTAAGGCTGTACAAATGTAGGGATGATATGAGCGTCTGTGAAACAGACATTTCAGATGATGAGTTTGAGGAATCACAGCTGAATGCACCGCTTAAAAATGTCTATATTCCTCCTGAGAATCACATCATTACCATTGAAAATCGATGTGATCCTGAGCCGAAAGTGCATTCAACTTATGATAAGAGGCTAAAAGTGTTTTATAAAATGTAGGGATATGATAAAATATATGCTGATGAGGAACTTAATATCATATGTGTATATATATATGCCCCTGTCATAGTTACTAAAATTTGGCAAGAATCCGTCATTACTTTAGAAAAAGAAAAATGGGGTAAGGGCAGAGGTAAAAAGGACCAGAGAAATCAGTCCAATGAGTCTAACAAGAAAAATCAAAACAAAAACGCTAAAGAGCCTCCAAATCAAACTTAAAAGAAAAATCCGAAGAAACATGTGACTGAATTCGTTAGACCTTCTAGAAATGTTGTTGAGGACAAACCCGATATTGATTGGTAAAAAAAATGTCTTGAGGATCGGAAACCCAAAAACACATTTGCCAGCAAGTCCAAACGAAAAAGTAAGAAAAAGGACTTACCTGAAGCTCCAAAGTTTGAGGAGTACAAATCCTGTTTTAAATGCGGGAACGTGGGCATTTAGTTGCTGCGTGCCCTGAATTTAGACGAAAGAGGATCGAAGTGGATGATAAGTTCTAGAAAGACTAAACGGCCGGTTTCCCCAAACTTTTCTGGAAAATAAAAGGGGAAGCAGCCTGTTTATGACAACCGAAACAAAATTGCTATGAACCAAAAGCCGGTGGATGGTAGGGTTCTTCAGATAAGGGGGATCCCAGTTCCTATAAAGGTGGAAGCAACTTAGTACCTATACCTAGTAAACTATTTACTTGAATTGAAGAAACTTAATACCTGTACCTAGTAATTGAAGAAGCCAGATTTTGTAATCGCCAATCCGAACTCAAGGAATCCGAATCAGGAAATCCAAAACTATAATAAAACCCAATAATCAGTAATGAGAAACCAAATCAGAATTCCCAAATAACAATCACATATGATTAGAAATCGTATAAACCATACTTGGCCCAAGGAGTTACATTCTAGGATTGCTATTCCAAAGTCATAAGATTCCATTTCCATATTTAAACGATTGCTTCAAATATTCAACAGATGATGTTGCCTTAATTCGATGTTCATATGGTTTCATCGACTATCCTATCAGATTTGGCCCACACTTTTTTTTTCAGTGGCCAACAAACAGATCTCCCGACTACCCGGGGTGCCCACCAATTGGTTACAAAAGCACTCTATACACCCCTTGTCTGAATAAATTTTGAATGCAATTCGGCCTGGTAATAAATATTTTCTTTTTCAAGAGAATGGGCACTTATTTTTTGGGTCTCTAGGCTCTTGCCTCATCTATTTACTGTATTTGACCGGCCCGTTAATCGGCTTATTTAATGTAAATTTTGGGTGATGAGCCGAGTTGACCTACACCCGATATGTACAGTCAATTATAAGATTAAGTTCCGATGTAATTGGCTCATGTTCCACGTTATAGTATATTTTTATCCTAAATAAGCATATGTTATATAATCCGCGTACATGGATTTCCTATATCTTACAAACATAAAAAAATCTTATCTCCTATGATAGTGGAGTTCTGTAAGAAAAGGCATTAACTCCAAGAGTTATAATGCAAATATTGATTAGGGCCCTTCAAGTACATACATGATGTTTATCTGCCTATCGAAAATCATTCACGGTTGTTGTTGCCTTCTCTAATACAGTCATTCCAAGGCGATGAGATATATCGGATGCATTTCTCATGTAGCTCTCTTCCTTTTTGTTCTTACCTTATTCATCAATCGACCTCATTCAATGTTGAACCATAATCCTTTTTATACATCTATTTTATAAAACTTCGATTGAAACTCTTCGTCATGTCATTACTAAACAAATATATATCACCGATGACGTTTAACCCACGCATGTACTATGTTCATAATTACCCATTATTTTTTTATGAAAAAAATGTATACATGTTTTAGAAATGGCACATTAACATAAACTTGTCACTCTGATGGGAGAATCATACCTATTATCAGTAATCTGTAGTATCAGTTTTTCTATAACATTTCCACTTAATCTTTTTAGGTGATTTTCGGAATATGTGCTAAGTTCGGATTTGTAAACAATCGTTATCATTATTCCATTGGTAATCGAGGTTTAGATTTCTAATAAGATCCAACAAATGGTTTTCATGTGATTATCGAATACGCCACTACACACGTAAATTATGAAATGTGTCGGTATTCTCATGTTTATTAGTTTTCATAATCGTTTGCGTCCTGAACTAAACCACCTTATTTTATACTTCCGGTGATTGTTTAATGGGGATTAAAATAATCAATGTCACATATTGAAAATATTGCCTCTTTATAGACACGGTCAATAAACAGTTAGTCACCTTAGAAATCTGAAGATGAATGGTTGACGTGGTATTAGATCTTCATATGTCTATGTGGTTTACTCATTAATGCAAGGTAGACTACCTATGAGCATGACGATGGATGTTTAAGGTGTTTAATAAGTTGCTTACTTTGAAATTCGTATATATAATTTATTCATACAAGCTAAAAAGTAACTTGTTCGAGTATTGATTAGCCGTTTAGAGACATGATTGAAGGCATGAGAATGGATATCAAGAAAATTAGATACCAAAACTTTCAAGAACTCTACTTGTATTGAAACAAAACCTATACATGCGATTGTATCTGCTCTATTTCTAACATAATTTTGCATTTGGATTCTTGGCTCACCTTGTTGTTGATCATTTAATTTGGGGTTGCCAAATAAAGACAGGCTTTGACAATCTTTGTGTTAAAATCGTAAAATGGGAATCAACGAGGGACTAAAGTTGCCAAGTTGCAAATTAGGGGGGAAAGCCCATAAAGAGTTTGTGGCCATAAGGGGTCTCACCCTTGTGTTCATTTTGCTGCAAACGAGAGACAAGAAAGGGAGATCAAGAAGCGACATGATTATCATCAATTTAAATGTAAAATCTTGTAATCTGAACTTGCATATCATCGCTTGACTATTTTACTGATTTGGCATTGATTTCTTGATATAGGTCTTGAGAATGCGTGTAATCCTAACCGAAGAACTTAGTGGTGATTTCTCGCTAATACTAGGTATGATATTGTATTTAATTAATTTTTTTTGGTTCTGGTCTCATTGCAGCTGTTTGGAAGCGGGCCCAATGGTCGACTTGTTATCATTTGGTTTCAAAGTTACAGATGGTGACCGGTTGTGGGTCAGTGATGGTCAGGATGTACTGGTTAAGGCTAATGGTGGCATAGTGGTGCTGAACTATGGTGGGAAACCCTCGGTGGGGTTGGTGGAACAGATTAGGGTTCTGGTGAGCCTGGTAGAAATTGGACCCGAGTGGGTGTCATTTGGGTGGCTAGGCCAAGTGAAGGTGGTTTGGCCTAGGGATCAAGCCCAAGTGAGGCTCGTATGCGAAATCAACTCATGGCTGATTTACATGCAAAGTATTTTATAAGACGTACACAAGTTTGCTTAGATGATAGACGTTAGAGGTGTCTGTTTGGTCGTTATAGTGAGTTCGAGTTCTTATTGTGAAAAGACGCTTTGAGGTGATTTCAAGGTGTCATGGCTGATTTACATGCAAAGTATTTTATAAGACGATAAGCGAACATGATCTACATATGACAAATTTGATGAATTCATTCATAGCTTGCGTACATGCATTGATTTAACAATTCCAATAACGATTATATTCATACCCGATCATGGGCAAGTAGACAAGTCCATTGACAATATAGATGTCATTTGATGAGTAAACGATGCTAATTGATGGCCTTATAGATGATGACATGACAATTTTGACATAGACGATGTAGTGGTGATTTGATAGGCACGTAAATTTTCTATAAATTGTATGATAGAGTCTTAAAGTTGTAGATGGTAAACTATTTTCAAAAGATGATTTCATCGAACTCTTTGTAACAATTACTTTATTACTATAAAACATGCATTTGAAATTAGTGGATGTGTTGAGGTCTCAATAGTGGTTCCTTGGCTGAAGGCGTTAGTTACCGTGTTGAACATTAGTTGACGTTTTATTTTGTTCAAGTGTTTTGATGATTTGTCATACAAATACTTTAATTTCCATTGCAATTGGTTTCAGATTTAAAGTTTGAGTCTAAAACTATGTGTGCTACCATTTACAAACCATGTTTTCGTGTCCTTACATGCAAAACCCTACTGGTGGATTTGAATATATAATGTAGTTTACATTTTAAGATTTGTCATATTACAAAGGAGTATTGAATTTATATAATCCCAACTAATAGCAATAGACCGCCAAGAGTCCCAACAAACAAAATGTGTGTTGACGGCACCACCTTTTAACATATTGTCCACTAACGGATCATAAATACAGAAATACTAAGGAAGAATTTGATATTCAAGAGGGAATTTGCCACACTAGCATGCCACATCAGTTTGGACCGGTAGTGGTTAATAGTTAATTATTAAACAGTGTACAAAATGTTAGTCATGGTCCGTTGGTGTATAATATGTTAAAAGATGGGACCATGAGCACATATTTCCTTAGTTGAGATTGGTGACGGCCAATAACCGATAGTTGGGATTATTTTAACCCATTACTCCTATTAGAAAAAGTTATGGCCTAAAGTTAATAATTTATTTTTTAATTTGCCATACCCCAAAATGTATTGTAATGTAATGTGATGTAATGTGATGTAATGTGATGTAATATGATGTAATGTGATGTAATGTGATGTAATGTGATGTAATATGACGTAATATAATGTATGTGATGCAATGTGATGTAATATGATGTAATGTGATGTAATATAATGTATGTGATGTAATGTAATATTTATATACTTCGAAAATGTTTGATCTATCTTTGGTTTATGTAGACTGTATCATAACAATCAACTTGAGAATCACTAAGAGTGTATCGACATGTTTTTCATAACAAAATTGTATGTTATATATGACCTAATATAACTGTGTGTAATTAAACCAATCTAATAAGATTTTACAAAACTCGTTGGCAGTCAATATAGAGAAAATGAAAGCAAAATAGTGAAGTCCTATAATTAAAATGAGATGTTATGACATAAAATAACTTTCTGTAATAAAACCAATCAAATAACAAATCAAGAGGGATGGTGGCCGATTTGGATCATATAGTTAACATCCAAAGGTGTTAACGACCAAAATTCTAGGTCACATATATTTGTGACGGATCTCACACAAACATTCAAACCATTATACAAGTTACAGAAAATTTACCGACACATGCCATATTTACTATGGTTAAAAACCTAATGCTGCTTCATCCACGACTTTACGTTTCTCTTCCTTTTCTATCGAGCTGCACGGTTAATATTACCACATCACTGCTACTAAATCACCCACACTGCCACCACTACCATACCATCATGAAAAGTTTAAGTTTCTAACTTTTTACAAAGTTAAGTTGTTAGTTGTATTTGTTAGATTGTTACGGTTTATGGTGGTTTGTTTTTTAATTGTTCGGTTAATAAGGTAAATATTTGTTATGTGTATGCGTATGGTTATGTTTGTGTTTATGTTTAATTTTGTATGTGGATAAAGATATGTGCATCTGTATGAGGGTATTAATTTATACGTTCATTTGTGTATTTGTATATATACATGTGTGTGTGTTAATATACTTTTACTCAAGTTAATTGCGTAGTTGGTCCATGTGCTTTGCATATCTTGTATTGTTAGTCCTTAGAGTTTAATAAATATTGTAGGATCGACACAAGAATTGAATATCGCGCGCGTATCGGATCAAGAGCAGAATCAACGATCCGGTTAGTTGTATTAGGAAATGGCAAAGTTAGGCAAAAGTTACAATAATATGAGAGCACACACACAAAGGATTGCACTTGTATTAGGAAATGGCAAAGTTAGGCAAAAGTTACAAATAAGCTAAGACATGGGGTATTTATACTACTCCTTCATACACCTCCATGACACACACTTATGACTTTCATACATGTGGGGGGGGGGAGGGTACATGTATGACTCTCATACATGTGGGGGGCACATGTATGAGATAAAAAAGGAGCGTATGTTACACAATAAATTCCTAAAATACCCCTAAGCCTATATAAACACTATAAAGCAACTCGATAACATCTAAAACGCTATACAATCATGCCTACGACTATTACGGACCGATCACTAGCTGGGGACATACACGAAGTGCACTAACAAATATATAATTATTCCTTGTAAATACACTATGTGTATGTCCCTGGCTATGGAGAATATATGCGGCTGATGGTTGTGTTTGTGTCAAAGATGATTTCAATAGATGATGTGGCCTTAATTCCTTGTTCCTGTGGTATCATCGATTATTCTATCAGATTTGGCCCATGCTTTTTTTTTAACGACCAACAAACAGATTTCCCGACTACTCGGGGTAACCACCAATTGGTTACAAAAGCACCCATACACCCCTTGTCCAATGAATTCTTGAATGCAACGTGGCCTGGTAATAATTTTTTTTTTCCAGAGAATGGGCCCTTATTTTTGGGGTCTCTAAGCCCTTGCCTCACCTATTTACTCTAGTTGACCGGACCTATTGATTGGCTTATTTAATGTAAATTTTGGGTGATGAGTCGAGTTGACCCACACTCGATACGTATAGTACAATTATAAGATTCAGTTGTCATCTAATTGGATCATGGTTCACGTTATCATAGATTTTTATCCTAAATACGCGTATGTTATATAATTTGTGTACATGGATTTCCTATATCTTACAAACATAAAAAAACCCTGTCTCCTATTATAGTTGAGTTCCATATGAAAAGGCATTCAACTCCAAGAGTCATAATGCAAATATTAACTATGGCCCTCAAGTACGAATTTATCCCTTCATTGCTTCACTACGAATTTCTCAACGTTGCATTCTTGGTTGTGAATACACTTTTGTCCTTTGAATATTTCCCGGATCTTAGTCTTTTATTAGAAGTACTGAAGATCGAATTCACGTTCATATCTATTAATTGTGACTATACCTTTTTATATTTTATACGGTTGAATCACAACTCGGTAGCTAGAAAAGGAAACGTTGAATTTCATTCAACAAATCACCATCTAATAGGTTATGAGATGCAAATTTAGGGCAGCGAGTTTACCTACCATCGAGGTTTACAATTTTACGCTTCGGTTCTTTTATAATATAAATGTTGTTTTAGTTACGATAGACTTTTAACCTAAATACACATGTGTGTTACATATATCTACCTACATCCACAACTTTTCCGATCTTGTCCATATAATGTTCACAATATTTTTTAGTTTAGAAGTAAAATAAACTGTTGTTTTAGGGCGGCGAGTTTAACTACCATCGAGGTTTACAATTTTACGCTTAGGTTCTTTTATAATATAACTGTTGTTTTAATTACGATAGACTTTTAACCTAAATACGCATATGTGTTACATAATCTACCTACTTCCACAACTTTTCCAATCGTCTCCTTATAATGTTCGTAATACTTTTTAGTTTAGAAGTAAAATAAGTGATCTCTAATTGAACATAGATTTGCTTTATTTTTTTGTTCGAAGAGTAAAATAATTATGGAATGTAAATTTAATAACAAGAATAGTGTTTTGTATCTCTAGCATAATAAACGATTCCAAAGATTGCCACGTGTCATTAGCAAATCTATAATAATTTCATTCTTCAATAAAAAAATGCCCATATCGTACACTAATTAGAGTTTGGATATGAAAAGACATTTACTTTCAGGCACTATAATCAATATAGTAGCTTTGGTGCCAAAATATAACAAATTTACAACAACAAAAAACAAATATACCTAGCAAATCATACAAAAGTAAAGCCATTAGTTGGGTCTAGGAAATTGATCGGGTCTAGGCATAGTGAGGGTTTAAGCCGGCCTTATGTCATAACAAATTGGAAATTATATATCACTTTTTGGTTTGATGTAATATACATCATCATTTATCTTCATTTGTTGGTAGGTACTAAATATTAGTGACAAATTAGTGATTGTATATCTCTCCTCACTACTTCACTAAGAATTTCTCAAGAATGTATCTTTGGTTGTGAATAAACTTTTGTCCCTTTAGAATTAAACAGATCTTAGTCTCTTATTAGATGTACCAAAGATCGAATCAGTTTCATATCTATTAATCGCGGCTAATCAATGTTCCATCACCTTTTGGTTTCCTACATGCTTGCGTCACAACTCATTACATAGAAAAGAAAACATGGAATGCCATTCAACAAATCACCTTCTAATTGGTTTATGAGATGCAAATTTAGGGTGGCGAGTTTAATTACCCACACATGATATCACTATTTTAGATTTTTAGGTTTCAATTCATTTATCATATGGATGTTTTAATTGTTGTATATTTTTAACCTAAATACGCATATGTGTTAAGTAAATCTACATACATCTACTACATTTTCGTATCTTGCACCTGCATTGTTCACAATATATTTTACTTTAGAAGTAAAATAAATGATCTCTAATTGAACATTGATGTGTTTTATTTTTGTTCAAATACTACAATTGTAATGGAGTACAATTTTGTTGCAAAGACCAGTCTTCTGATATCAGGCACACCCTTAAAATTAAAGAAGAATAGTCTTTTCTTTTGTATATAATAATAACTTCATTATTCAAACAAAAAATGCCTATATCTCAGGACAGTTGAGTTCTATATTAGAAGGCATCTAATTTCAGGGGTTTTAGTGCAAATTCGGATTAGTATTTACCTACTTACCCGACCTTCTCAAATACACATCTAATGTCTATCTTTAAATCTAAAATCATTAATTTCATGGCCGCCTGCTCTAAATACACTACAATTAGGTCAAGATTAAAGATAATATATCTTCCGTAACTACTTAACAATGAATCTTTGTAATCAGTCAACAATTTATTTGGTTATTAATATATAAACGTTTGTCCATTGACAATTTCACAGATGCTAATTAGTCTTTTTTAGTAGTGATGATCGCATGCTTTTATATCTATTGATTCTGACTAATCTTTGTTCCACCACCTTTTGAATTTCTACATGATTGTGTCTAGCGCCACCCCTCAGTAGCTAGAGAAGATGTTTACGTAAAGCAAATTTAAGGTGATACTAAATTGAGCCACACTCGCCGAATAAAATTTTAAGCTTCCGTTCTTATAAAGTCGGTTGCCGATACAAAAATATGTGTTCCATAAATCCATGTACATCCACAAATTTCTTATATCTTAGAAATGTAGTGTTTACAAATATTTCATGTTTAGAAATTAATTACATAATCGTTCATTGAACATAGACATGTAAAAATGGCTATATCATATAATAGTAGAGTTTTATCTGAAAGGACATCTAACTTAAGGGATTATAATGCAAATACAGATTAGGGTTTACCCAGCTACCTCAACTATATATAGGATGCTTGCCTATACTTCGCATATCATCACTTCTCACTTCAAGGAGGCCGCAGCAGCCTGCTCTAATACAGGTCAAGATGAGATATTTGATTCTCTGTCCATGTAAGCTGTTTTCCTGTTTGTTCTATAATTATAAATTGAGCTGTAAATATTATTCTGTTTCGAAAGTGTACTGACCATTTTTTGTATTTGAATTGTGTGTCAGCTATAAATCCGCTCACAGTGTTCATCGATCTCTCTCCATCGTGTGGATCGGATCATAGCATGTTGATTGCTCAAAGCGTATTGAAGATATCTCCTTCCTGGTATAAATGGACTTAATATTTACGCACAACTAACACATTAGTCTCTCACCGTGATAAGTTATTAATGAATTGTGTGCTTGTGCAGCATGCTACAAGGTGCGTCGCTTTAAGCTTAGGACAAGGTTTGCATGCCGGTTTTGGCATGGTGCCTAGCTGCTCCAAGGGAAAACCGGACATGCAGTGACATGATACCGGGCAGGCGGTGATTGGGCGGCACGCAAATGTAGCAAGCAATGTGGCTGTTTCAGTCTATTACAGTCATTCTTTTTCCGAATTTATGTATAGAAGCAAAAGTTTAATCCGAATTTATGTCAAGGATTTGAGTTGTAATATTATAAAAGATGCTTATTTGATTATAGATCATTCATTATACCCAATTTATGTATAGAAGCTGAAATTTAATCCGAATTTATGTCAAGAATTTGTGTTGTAATATTATACAAGACGCTGACTTGATTATACCCAAAAAATTCGCGTATAAAAAAAATTTATCTCCATGGTTGGATATGAGACGTTATAAAAAAAAATTCTTTGATCCACCACTGGTTAGCACGGCCAGCATGGCCGCCTATTCAAGCAACAAGTTCTGTTTGTAATTAGATGTTGATTGTTCATAGTATTTTTATTGTTGTTTACAATTTTATTGGTATTAATCAATTTTCATTGTTCTACCGTTTTTTCTCTTATTTTTTTCAAACTAACACTTGAAGTCTGAAGTTTTCCATGAAAGCTGAGATTACATCTAATTAAGAACTGAATTAAAAAAAAAGTCTATATAGGAACACAAACCATATCTGTTATTTATTTGGTTTTCGATTTTCTAACTTGTATTTGGTGCAATCTTTTTCCTTCTTTAAGTTATATAACTTATCTCCCTGGTGTGGTGGGCGCTTGCTGGTCTAGTTAAGGGTAAGAGTTCAATGGTTCAAACCTAGCAATGGCGAAGCTTGAACGAAAATCTCAGGGGGTCGGAAGTCACTGGTTGTGGGGTATCGAAACCGTATATGCCAAAAAAATTCTATACTGATACTATATAATCGGAACTTCTAAGCGAAAATTTCGGAGGGTCAGGCGCCCCCTCCCGCCCCTATGAAGTTGCGCCCCTGAAACCTGGGTAACATCGCGTCACGAAAAAAAAAAACCCTTATGTCGGTGGCTCTTTAGAAGTACTAATATAATCTCTCTTTAGATCATATAATTATTTTCTATAATAAGTCTTTTAGAACCCACGAAACAGACGTATCTTTGTGCCAACTCTCCTACCGAGTCTTTTAGAACCCACAAAACAGACGTATCTTTGTGCCAACTCTCCTACCGGCTTCATTTCTCTATTCCCCTATATTTTTAGTACTCGTTTCCCTATGGATGTTCTTCATTTCTCTACGTTGTTATGCAGTTTACTTTTATGGCCTTCTGTGTTTACCATCATCATTACCACTGTCATTAACTTGTATATCCTGAAAGCGATCACACTGACTTGAATTCACCAATGCCATTTCTTAGTTGTTGAAAGTATGACAAAATTGAACACAGTTTTGCAAACTATAGCCTAATTCACCTTTTATCTGCAATTGCTAAATAAGCATATTATTTTGAAAATACATGCATTCAGAACTCAATTTATACAAAAACATAGCCTGTCCAAGTGAAATGTCAAATACACACCAACCTTCAACTTCCTTACCTAACTTTGACATAAACAAAATAAAAAATAATCATAAAAGTACTAATTCCGTTCCTTTCCTTTCATGTCCTGGCTTGTTTTTAAAATAGACATACTGGTTTGGAAAAAGAAACATACAATGTTATAGTGTAGACTGGCGCCATGATATAGTTATAAAATTCATACATTCATTGTTTTCTTCAATAGCGATACGGATTTCGTAGTTTTATAATTTGCCATAAGAAGTAAAAACGAAGTTGTAATGCAATATCATATTTAATTAACCCGCATACTCACTTGTTGCCTGCAAAAAACATTCGAACGACACCATCCAACAACTTTCTAATAATAAATGCACTCATGCATTATGATAGTATGCCTATCGACTATCAAACATTGTCTGTTGAAAAAATTCATGGACTCTTCTAAGCTAGCCCTTTATGAGACAATACATCTCCCACTCATAATACACCCAAGCAAAATGGGGTAGCCGAACGACGCCACCAACATGTTGGAATGGGCCTTCCCATACTCCACTATGCCCACCTACCATCACATTTTTGGTCACATGCCTTCCAAGCTAGTCTACCCATAACCATCTTGAATAACAAATCACCTTATGACATGTTGTTCAATGTTGCTCCCACCTACTCCAAACTAAAACCGTTTGGACCTCTTTGTTAACCTTGGCTACGCCCATACACCACCTCCAAATTACAATCACGTTTTGCCTCATTCATTTTTTTTTTGTTATTCTTCTTCCAAATCCGCTTACAAATGCTTTGATCCGGCTACCAACAAATTATATCACTGATGACATGTTGAGTTCATTCCACATCTTTTCCCTCTTCATGACATAATTTCCACACCCACTGCCATCTCCTTTGAATCCTTACTAAACCTTAAAACTTCATCACATACTATTTCACCCACCTAAGCCAATCTTACATCAGCTATTGTCCCACCACCCAACCTCACTTCCATACACTCACCATCCACACTCTTACACCAGCCTACAACCATTACCTCACCTTCACCCGTAAACCCTCACACACCCGTAACCCAACATACACCCATTACTACACCTACACCTGTGACCATCCCACCTCCCCCCTCCACGACCGATGTTAGTACATGATGTCCCTAGCCTAGTATAGGTGATGTTTGGTTTGTATTACAGGTGTTTAGGTGTGTTTTTAAGTCGTTTTGGCATGTTTGGCAGTGACAGGCGATTAGGACTTCTTAGGGGCAAGTAGCTTTGCTACTCGCCTCGCAATCAAGTCGATTAGGGCGATTAGAGTCCTAATCACCCGTCCTACTCACCTGGTAGGTTCCTACTCGCCCCATGGCCTTGGACGAGTGGGACAGGTATAAAAGCCTCCAATCATTACCCTAATCATGAAGTTGTCACATCACACATTCCCCAAGCACCCTGCCCTAGATTCTAAGGTCTGAGATTGTTTTGTAATCACTCGAGCTCTGAAATCAATGCAATACAACACAACCTTTTAACCTTATTTTGTGCGTGTTGATGCTTCGTTTATCTTAGTTTCATAATCGTTTTTGTTGTCCGAACCTGTTTAGAGGATTAACATGTGGTATCAGAAAGTCGATGCTACAAGTGGTATCAGAGCTTTGGCTCTTATCACGAGTGTTTTGATAGCAAAACGGATTCAAAACAGTGTGTTTTCAGATTAAAAGTTGGTATTTTTGAGCAAAAACTTGTTTTGAAAGTTTGAATCTTTGAGTTTTGATAAAAACAACATTTTTCAAAATCTAAGTGTGTTTTAATGGTTAAAAACATGTGTTTTTTTATTAGGGTTTGTTCCAAAAGTGTTTTTACAACTTTCCTAATCATTTGGGAATCAAACACAATGTTTTTGATAGATTTTGAAGTAAAAATGATGGTTTTCATGCAAAAATTCATCTTAGACCTGCAATTGGCGAGTAGCCAACCTTCAAGCGATTAGGATTTCATACTCGTTCCTAAATCCACACGATTAGGACCCTACTCGTGTCCTATACACACAATTAAAGTTCTAATCACCTGCCAAACCCTAATCGCCTGTGATTTCCTACTCGCTCAATTGTTCACGTGTGTAGACTTGTAACCGCCTGAAGAACACACGATTAGACTTCCACTCGTGTGTTCTACTTGTGCCTTTATCCCTATTCGTGTGCAACAGTGCTGAAACCAAAATTTGCCTAAGTATCGCACTTTTATCGAACTGTAACACATGGCAAACCTCTGGGGACATCTGAATCAACCGAGACAACAATATAATCAACTAACTAACAATCAAATGAATGTACCCACGAATCCTTGGCAGTTTTCGGCCGAGCGTAATGCGCAACAGATGCAACAACAAGCTAATGTTGCCGGAACCAATCTGTGGGCGCTTGCAGCTCAACAACGTGCCCAGCAACAATAGCAAATGATGAATAGTAACCCATGGGCACTCGCAGCCGCTGCAACTTAATAGACACAACACTTGTCTTCGGTACTCCTTAGTGACTTGGAAACGGGTAGTTCTGATAGGGCACCAAAACTTCCGTTCATGGCTGACTACCACTCCTGGAAAGGCAGATTCAAGACACATGTTGAGGGTATTGATGGACTAGTATGGGCTGCTATTGAAAATGGGTACACTAGGCCGATGATTGAGAATTCCAACATTCCCGTCTCTTTAGAAGATATGACGGATGATCAACGAAGAAAGTACAACTATGAGAAGAAGGCGATGGCTGCTTTAACACAAGCTCTCCCAAAGGACATTTTGCTAGAGAATGTGACCGACCAAGACAGCAGGGAAATCAGAATCCTTTCAATAACAACAGAGGCAATCAGAACCAGAGGCAGCAAGCTCAAACACAACCTAACCCAAATACTGAACGAGCACTCGTCTCGTGCAAAACCAGAACCAGAGGCCTCCTTCAAACAACAATCAAGGACCAGCCCTGGTAATTGAAGCTGATAAATGGTTTAACTAGAAACTTCACTTGGAGGGAGAGGACGCTCCACAGGGTGGTGCAGCATGTTTTGTCTAACAAGTTTCTGATGCACCAAATGAAGTTGAATACTGCACCAGTTCACAAGAAGTCTCAGTTCCTGATAATGACATTTCTGATTGTGATTCTGATGGGGGTTTAGATTTGGAAGAGTTATTAGCTGAAGCAGATGAATTTATCAGCAAGCGATCTTTCTTGGTGAATGTTGATTTTGCAAAGAACAACCGTTCTGGATTCTTTTGAGATGAGAAGTCTGCAGCTCATTATGCTTTAATGGCCATCAAAGAATCATCTACCAAGGTAAGTTCGTCTTCCACTTCTAAATCGGATTGTGTAGATTGTGACAAGCTTAGGTACAGAGTCAATGTCTTAACAGACGGGAATCTGAACCTTAAAGCTGATTTAGGTCACTGCCAATGAACCAATGATGTTTTGAAATCAAATGAAAAAGGCTTTAAAAACACCATTGAGAACTACAAGAAAGATGTTTTTAAATTGTCTAAAACTCTGCATAACAAGCTAGTGGCTATTAATAATTACATTAATGAGTTAGAAGACACTAAGAATAGTTGGCAATAGTAAATCGCGATTATGAAAAGATCAAGAAGAAGCTTGAGAGTTATTTGAATTGCAAGTATGTTCTTGATCACATAATTGACAATTCTGATCCCACTTGCCCCATATATGCACAATGTCCACCTCCAGTGAGATTTGAAAATCAAACTTATGACGTCCTGCCAAAGGAGGAGGTGGTGGATATTGCTGCAAAAGCAGCTAAAGCTGGAGAGGCGGCTAAAGTGGCAGAAGCGGCTAAAGCTATTGAAGCTGCTAAGGCTGTACAAATGTAGGGATGATATGAGCGTCTGTGAAACAGACATTTCAGATGATGAGTTTGAGGAATCACAGCTGAATGCACCGGTTAAAAATGTCTATATTCCTCCTGAGAATCACATCATTACCATTGAAAATCGATGTGATCCTGAGCCGAAAGTGCAATCAACTTTTGATAAGAGGCTAAAAGTGTTTTATAAAATGTAGGGATATGATAAAATATATGCTGATGAGGAACTTCCTATCATATGTATATATATATATATATATATATGCCCCTGTCATGGTAACTAAAATTTGGCAAGAATCCGTCATTACTTTAGAAAAAGAAAAATGGGGTAAGGGCAGGGGTAAAAAGGACCAGAGAAATCAGTCCAATGAGTCTAACAAGAAAAATAAAAACAAAAACGCTAAAGAGCCTCCAAATCAAACTTAAAAGAAAAATCCAAAGAAACATGTGACTGAATTCGTTAGACCTTCTAGAAATGTTGTTGAGGACAAACCCGATATTGATTGGTAAAAACAATGTCTTGAGGATCGGAAACCCAAAAACACATTTGCCAGCAAGTCCAAACGAAAAAGTAAGAAAAAGGACTTACCTGAAGCTCCAAAGTTTGAGGAGTACAAATCCTGTTTTAAATGCGGGAACCTGGGCATTTAGTTGCTGTGTGCCCTGAATTTAGACGAAAGAGGATCGCAGTGGATGATAAGTTCTAGAAAGACTAAACGGCCGGTTTCCCCAAACTTTTCTGAAAAATAAAAGGGGAAGCAGCCTGTTTATGACAACCGAAACAAAATTGCTATGAACCAAAAGCCGGTGGATGGTAGGGTTCTTCAGATAAGGGGGATCCCAGTTCCTATAAAGGTGGAAGCAACTTAGTACCTATACCTAGCAAACTATTTACTTGAATTGAAGAAACTTAATACCTGTACCTAGTAATTGAAGAAGCCAGATTTTGTAATCGCCAATCCGAACTCAAGGAATCCGAATCAGGAAATCCAAAACTATAATAAAACCCAATAATCAGTAATGAGAAACCAAATCAGAATTCCCAAATAACAATCGCAGATGATTAGAAATCGTATAAACCATACTTGGCCCAAGGAGTTACATTCTAGGATTGCGATTCCAAAGTCATAAGATTCCATTTCCATATTTAAACGATTGCTTCAAATATTCAACAGATGATGTTGCCTTAATTCGATGTTCATATGGTTTCATCGACTATCCTATCAGATTTGGCCCACACTTTTTTTTCAATGGCCAACAAACAGATCTCCCGACTACCCGGGGTGCCCACCAATTGGTTAAAAAAGCACTCTATACACCCCTTGTCTGAATAAATTTTGAATGCAATTCGGCCTGGTAATAAATATTTTCTTTTTCAAGAGAATGGGCACTTATTTTTTTGGGTCTCTAGGCTCTTGCCTCATCTATTTACTGTATTTGAGCGGCCCGTTAATCGGCTTATTTAATGTAAATTTTGGGTGATGAGCCGAGTTGACCTACACCCGATATGTACAGTACAATTATAAGATTAAGTTCCGATGTAATTGGCTCATGTTCCACGTTATAGTATATTTTTATCCTAAATAAGCATATGTTATATAATCCGCGTACATGGATTTCCTATATCTTACAAACATAAAAAAAATCTTATCTCCTATGATAGTGGAGTTCTGTAAGAAAAGGCATTAACTCCAAGAGTTATAATGCAAATATTGATTAGGGCCCTTCAAGTACATACATGATGTTTATCTGCCTATCGAAAATCATTCACGGTTGTTGTTGCCTTCTCTAATACAGTCATTCCAAGGCGATGAGATATATCGGATGCATTTCTCATGTAGCTCTCTTCCTTTTTGTTCTTACCTTATTCATCAATCGACCTCATTCAATGTTGAACCATAATCCTTTTTATACATCTATTTTATAAAACTCCGATTGAAACTCTTCGTCATGTCATTACTAAACAAATATATATCACCGATGACGTTTAACCCACGCATGTACTATGTTCATAATTACCCATTATTTTTTTATGAAAAAAATGTATACATGTTTTAGAAATATCACATTAACATAAACTTGTCACTCTGATGGGAGAATCATACCTATTATCAGTAATCTGTAGTATCAGTTTTTCTATAACATTTCCACTTAATCTTTTTAGGTGATTTTCGGAATATGTGCTAAGTTCGGATTTGTAAACAATCACTATCATTATTCCATTGGTAATCGAGGTTTAGATTTCTAATAAGATCCAACAAATGGTTTTCATGTGATTATCGAATAGGCCACTACACACGGAAATTATGAAATGTGTCGGTATTCTCATGTTTATTAGTTTTCATAATCGTTTTCGTCCTGAACTAAACCACCTTATTTTATACTTCCGGTGATTGTTTAATGGGGATTAAAATAATCAATGTCACATATTGAAAATATTGCCTCTTTATAGACACGGTCAATAAACAGTTAGTCACCTTAGAAATCTGAAGATGAATGGTTGAGGTGGTATTAGATCTTCATATGTCTATGTGGTTTACTCATTAATGCAAGGTAGACTACCTATGAGCATGACGATGGATGTTTAAGGTGTTTAATAAGTTGCTTACTTTGAAATTCGTATATATAATTTATTCATACAAGCTAAAAAGTAACTTGTTCGAGTATTGATTAGCCGTTTAGAGACATGATTGAAGGCATGAGAATGGATATCAAGAAAATTAGATACCAAAACTTTCAAGAACTCTACTTGTATTGAAACAAAACCTATACATGCGATTGTATCTGCTCTATTTCTAACATAATTTTGCATTTGGATTCTTGGCTCACCTTGTTGTTGATCATTTAATTTGGGGTTGCCAAATAAAGACAGGCTTTGACAATCTTTGTGTTAAAATCGTAAAATGGGAATCAACGAGGGACTAAAGTTGCCAAGTTGCAAATTAGGGGGGAAAGCCCATAAAGAGTTTGTGGCCATAAGGGGTCTCACCCTTGTGTTCATTTTGCTGCAAACGAGAGACAAGAAAGGGAGATCAAGAAGCGACATGATTATCATCAATTTAAATGTAAAATCTTGTAATCTGAACTTGCATATCATCGCTTGACTGTTTTACTGATTTGGCATTGATTTCTTGATATAGGTCTTGAGAATGCGTGTAATCCTAACCGAAGAACTTAGTGGTGATTTCTCGCTAATACTAGGTATGATATTGTATTTAATTAATTTTTTTTGGTTCTGGTCTCATTGCAGCTGTTTGGAAGCGGGCCCAATGGTCGACTTGTTATCATTTGTTTCAAAGTTACAGATGGTGACCGGTTGTGGGTCAGTGATGGTCAGGATGCACTGGTTAAGGCTAATGGTGGCATAGTGGTGCTGAACTATGGTGGGAAACCCTCGGTGGGGTTGGTGGAACAGATTAGGGTTCTGGTGAGCCTGGTAGAAATTGGACCCGAGTGGGTCTCATTTGGGTGGCTAGGCCACAGTGAAGGTGGTTTGGCCTAGGGATCAAGCCCAAGTGAGGCTCGTATGCGAAATCAACTCATGGCTGATTTACATGCAAAGTATTTTATAAGACGTACACAAGTTTGCTTAGATGATAGACGTTAGAGGTGTCTGTTTGGTCGTTATAGTGAGTTCGAGTTCTTATTGTGAAAAGACGCTTTGAGGTGATTTCAAGGTGTCATGGCTGATTTACATGCAAAGTATTTTATAAGACGATAAGCGAACATGATCTACATATGACAAATTTGATGAATTGATTCATAGCTTGCGTACATGCATTGATTTAACAATTCCAATAACGATTATATTCATACCCGATCATGGGCAAGTAGACAAGTCCATTGACAATATAGATGTCATTTGATGAGTAAACGATGCTAATTGATGGCCTTATAGATGATGACATGACAATTTTGACATAGACGATGTAGTGGTGATTTGATAGGCACGTAAATTTTCTATGAATTGTATGATAGAGTCTTAAAGTTGTAGATGGTAAACTATTTTCAAAAGATGATTTCATCGAACTCTTTGTAACAATTACTTTATTACTATAAAACATGCATTTGAAATTAGTGGATGTGTTGAGGTCTCAATAGTGGTTCCTTGGCTGAAGGCGTTAGTTACCGTGTTGAACATTAGTTGACGTTTTATTTTGTTCAAGTGTTTTGATGATTTGTCATACAAATACTTTAATTTCCATTGCAATTGGTTTCAGATTTAAAGTTTGAGTCTAAAACTATGTGTGCTACCATTTACAAACCATGTTTTCGTGTCCTTACATGCAAAACCCTACTGGTGGATTTGAATATATAATGTAGTTTACATTTTAAGATTTGTCATATTACAAAGGAGTATTGAATTTATATAATCCCAACTAATAGCAATAGACCGCCAAGAGTCCCAACAAACAAAATGTGTGTTGACGGTCCACCTTTTAACATATTGTCCACTAACGGATCATAAATACAGAAATACTAAGGAAGAATTTGATATTCAAGAGGGAATTTGCCACACTAGCATGCCACATCAGTTTGGACCGGTAGTGGTTAATAGTTGATTATTAAACAGTGTACAAAATGTTAGTCATGGTCCGTTGGTGTATAATATGTTAAAAGATGGGACCATGAGCACATATTTCCTTAGTTGAGATTGGTGACGGCCAATAACTGATAGTTGGGATTATTTTAACCCATTACTCCTATTAGAAAAAGTTATGGCCTAAAGTTAATAATTTATTTTTTAATTTGCCATACCCCAAAATGTATTGTAATGTAATGTGATGTAATGTGATGTAATGTGATGTAATATGATGTAATGTGATGTAATGTGATGTAATGTGATGTAATATGATGTAATATGATGTAATATAATGTATGTGATGTAATGTGATGTAATATGATGTAATGTGATGTAATATAATGTATGTGATGTAATGTAATATTTATATACTTCGAAAATGTTTGATCTATCTTTGGTTTATGTAGACTGTATCATAACAATCAACTTGAGAATCACTAAGAGTGTATCGACATGTTTTTCATAACAAAATTGTATGTTATATATGACCTAATATAACTGTGTGTAATTAAACCAATCTAATAAGATTTTACAAAACTCGTTGGCAGTCAATATAGAGAAAATGAAAGCAAAATAGTGAAGTCCTATAATTAAAATGAGATGTTATGACATAAAATAACTTTCTGTAATAAAACCAATCAAATAACAAATCAAGAGGGATGGTGGCCGATTTGGATCATATAGTTAACATCCAAAGGTGTTACCGACCAAAATCCTAGGTCACATATATTTGTGACGGATCTCACACAAACATTCAAACCATTATACAAGTTACAGAAAATTTACCGACACATGCCATATTTACTATGGTTAAAAACCTAATGCTGCTTCATCCTCGACTTTACGTTTCTCTTCCTTTTCTATCGAGCTGCACGGTTAATATTACCACATCACTGCTACTAAATCACCCACACTGCCACCACTACCATACCATCATGAAAAGTTTAAGTTTCTAACTTTTTACAAAGTTAAGTTGTTAGTTGTATTTGTTAGATTGTTACGGTTTATGGTGGTTTGTTTTTTAATTGTTCGGTTAATAAGGTAAATATTTGTTATGTGTATGCGTATGGTTATGTTTATGTTTATGTTTAATTTTGTATGTGGATAAAGATATGTGCATCTGTATGAGGGTATTAATTTATACGTTCATTTGTGTATTTGTATATATACATGTGTGTGTGTTAATATACTTTTACTCAAGTTAATTGCGTAGTTGGTCCATGTGCTTTGCATATCTTGTATTGTTGGTCCTTAGAGTTTAATAAATATTGTAGGATCGACACAAGAATTGAATATCGCGCGCGTATCGGATCAAGAGCAGAATCAACGATCCGGTTAGTTGTATTAGGAAATGGCAAAGTTAGGCAAAAGTTACAATAATATGAGAGCACACACACAAAGGATTGCACTTGTATTAGGAAATGGCAAAGTTAGGCAAAAGTTACAAATAAGCTAAGACATGGGGTATTTATACTACTCCTTCATACACCTCCATGACACACACTTATGACTTTCATACATGTGGGGGGGGGGGGGGGAGGGTACATGTATGACTCTCATACATGTGGGGGGCACATGTATGAGATAAAAAAGGAGCGTATGTTACACAATAAATTCCTAAAATACCCCTAAGCCTATATAAACACTATAAAGCAACTCGATAACATCTAAAACGCTATACAATCATGCCTACGACTATTACGGACCGATCACTAGCTGGGGACATACACGAAGTGCACTAACAAATATATAATTATTCCTTGTAAATACACTATGTGTATGTCCCTGGCTATGGAGAATATATGCGGCTGATGGTTGTGGTTGTGTCAAAGATGATTTCAATAGATGATGTGGCCTTAATTCCTTGTTCCTGTGGTATCATCGATTATTCTATCAGATTTGGCCCATGCTTTTTTTTTAACGACCAACAAACAGATTTTCCGACTACTCGGGGTAACCACCAATTGGTTACAAAAGCACCCCATACACCCCTTGTCCAATGAATTCTTGAATGCAACGTGGCCTGGTAATAAATTTTTTTTTTCCAGAGAATGGGCCCTTATTTTTGGGGTCTCTAAGCCCTTGCCTCACCTATTTACTCTAGTTGACCGGACCTATTGATTGGCTTATTTAATGTAAATTTTGGGTGATGAGTCGAGTTGACCCACACTCGATACGTATAGTACAATTATAAGATTCAGTTGTCATCTAATTGGATCATGGTTCACGTTATCATAGATTTTTATCCTAAATACGCGTATGTTATATAATTTGTGTACATGGATTTCCTATATCTTACAAACATAAAAAACCCTGTCTCCTATTATAGTTGAGTTCCATATGAAAAGGCATTCAACTCCAAGAGTCATAATGCAAATATTAACTATGGCCCTCAAGTACGAATTTATCCCTTCATTGCTTCACTACGAATTTCTCAACATTGCATTCTTGGTTGTGAATACACTTTTGTCCTTTGAATATTTCACGGATCTTAGTCTATTAATTGTGACTATACCTTTTTATATTTTATACGGTTGAATCACAACTCGGTAGCTAGAAAAGGAAACGTTGAATTTCATTCAACAAATCACCATCTAATAGGTTATGAGATGCAAATTTAGGGCAGCGAGTTTACCTACCATCGAGGTTTACAATTTTACGCTTCGTTCTTTTATAATATAAATGTTGTTTTAGTTACGATAGACTTTTAACCTAAATACACATGTGTGTTACATATATCTACCTACATCCACAACTTTTCCGATCTTGTCCTTATAATGTTCACAATATTTTTTAGTTTAGAAGTAAAATAAACTGTTGTTTTAGGGCGGCGAGTTTAACTACCATCGAGGTTTACAATTTTACGCTTAGGTTCTTTTATAATATAACTGTTGTTTTAATTACGATAGACTTTTAACCTAAATACGCATATGTGTTACATAAATCTACCTACTTCCACAACTTTTCCGATCGTCTCCTTATAATGTTCGTAATACTTTTTAGTTTAGAAGTAAAATAAATGATCTCTAATTGAACATAGATTTGCTTTATTTTTTGTTCGAAGAGTAAAATAATTATGGAATGTAAATTTAATAACAAGAATAGTGTTTTGTATCTCTAGCATAATAAACGATTCCAAAGATTGCCACGTGTCATTAGCAAATCTATAATAATTTCATTCTTCAATAAAAAAATGCCCATATCGTACACTAATTAGAGTTTGGATATGAAAAGACATTTACTTTCAGGCATTATAATCAATATAGTAGCTTTGGTGCCAAAATATAACAAATTTACAACAACAAAAAACAAATATACCTAGCAAATCATACAAAAGTAAAGCCATTAGTTGGGTCTAGGAAATTGATCGGGTCTAGGCATAGTGAGGGTTTAAGCCGGCCTTATGTCATAACAAATTGGAAATTATATATATTTTTGGTTTGATGGAATATACATCATCATTTATCTTCATTTGTTGGTAAGTACTAAATATTAGTGACAAATTAGTGATTATATATCTCTCCTCACTACTTCACTAAGAATTTCTCAAGAATGTATCTTTGGTTGTGAATAAACTTTTGTCCCTTTAGAATTAAACAGATCTTAGTCTCTTATTAGATGTACTAAAGATCGAATCAGTTTCATATCTATTAATCGCGGCTAATCAATGTTCCATCACCTTTTGGTTTCCTACATGCTTGCGTCACAACTCATTACATAGAAAAGAAAACATGGAATGCCATTCAACAAATCACCTTCTAATTGGTTTATGAGATGCAAATTTAGGGTGGCGAGTTTAATTACCCACACATGACATCACTATTTTAGATTTTTAGGTTTCAATTCATTTATCATATGGATGTTTTAATTGTTGTATATTTTTAACCTAAATACGCATATGTGTTAAGTAAATCTACATACATCTACTACATTTTCGTATCTTGCACCTGCATTGTTCACAATATATTTTACTTTAGAAGTAAAATAAATGATCTCTAATTGAACATTGATGTGTTTTATTTTTGTTCAAATACTACAATTGTAATGGAGTGCAATTTTGTTGCGAAGACCAGTCTTTTGATATCAGGCACACCCTTAAAATTAAAGAAGAATAGTCTTTTCTTTTGTATATAATAATAACTTCATTATTCAAACAAAAAATGCCTATATCTCAGGACAGTTGAGTTCTATATTAGAAGGCATCTAATTTCAGGGGTTTTAGTGCAAATTCGGATTAGTATTTACCTACTTACCCGACCTTCTCAAATACACATCTAATGTCTATCTTTAAATCTAAAATCATTAATTTCATGGCCGCCTGCTCTAAATACACTACAATTAGGTCAAGATTAAAGATAATATATCTTCCGTAACTACTTAACAATGAATCTTTGTAATCAGTCAACAATTTATTTGGTTATTAATATATAAACGTTTGTCCATTGACAATTTCACAGATGCTAATTAGTCTTTTTTAGTAGTGATGATCGCATGCTTTTATATCTATTGATTCTGACTAATCTTTGTTCCACCACCTTTTGAATTTCTACATGATTGTGTCTAGCGCCACCCCTCAGTAGCTAGAGAAGATGTTTACGTAAAGCAAATTTAAGGTGGTACTAAATTGAGCCACACTCGCCGAATAAAATTTTAAGCTTCCGTTCTTATAAAGTCGGTTGCCGATACAAACATATGTGTTCCATAAATCCATGTACATCCACAAATTTCTTATATCTTAGAAATGTAGTGTTTACAAATATTTCATGTTTAGAAATTAATTACATAATCGTTCATTGAACATAGACATGTAAAAATGGCTATATCATATAATAGTAGAGTTTTATCTGAAAGGACATCTAACTTAAGGGATTATAATGCAAATACAGATTAGGGTTTACCCAGCTACCTCAACTATATATAGGATGCTTGCCTATACTTCGCATATCATCACTTCTCACTTCAAGGAGGCCGCAGCAGCCTGCTCTAATACAGGTCAAGATGAGATATCTGATTCTCTGTCCATGTAAGCTGTTTTCCTGTTTGTTCTATAATTATAAATTGAGCTGTAAATATTATTCTGTTTCGAAAGTGTACTGACCATTTTTTGTATTTGAATTGTGTGTCAGCTATAAATCCGCTCACAGTGTTCATCGATCTCTCTCCATCGTGTGGATCGGATCATAGCATGTTGATTGCTCAAAGCGTATTGAAGATATCTCCTTCCTGGTATAAATGGACTTAATATTTACGCACAACTAACACATTAGTCTCTCACCGTGATAAGTTATTAATGAATTGTGTGCTTGTGCAGCATGCTACAAGGTGCGTCGCTTTAAGCTTAGGACAAGGTTTGCATGCCGGTTTTGGCATGGTGCCTAGCTGCTCCAAGGGAAAACCGGACATGCAGTGACATGATACCGGGCAGGCGGTGATTGGGCGGCACGCAAATGTAGCAAGCAATGTGGCTGTTTCAGTCTATTACAGTCATTCTTTTTCCGAATTTATGTATAGAAGCAAAAGTTTAATCCGAATTTATGTCAAGGATTTGAGTTGTAATATTATAAAAGATGCTTATTTGATTATAGATCATTCATTATACCCAATTTATGTATAGAAGCTGAAATTTAATCCGAATTTATGTCAAGAATTTGTGTTGTAATATTATACAAGACGCTGACTTGATTATACCCAAAAAATTCGCGTATAAAAAAAATTTATCTCCATGGTTGGATATGAGACGTTATAAAAAAAATTCTTTGATCCACTACTGGTTAGCACGGCCAGCATGGCCGCCTATTCAAGCAGCAACATTGGCGCCTATTCAACGTGGAGTTCTGTTTGTAATTAGATGTTGATTGTTCATAGTATTTTTATTGTTGTTTACAATTTTATTGGTATTAATCAATTTTCATTGTTCTACCGTTTTTTCTCTTATTTTTTT
Organism: Ambrosia x helenae; assembly: GCA_030844895.1. Lineage (NCBI taxonomy): Eukaryota > Viridiplantae > Streptophyta > Magnoliopsida > Asterales > Asteraceae > Ambrosia > Ambrosia x helenae. The sequence continues at coordinate 6,420 of JAUTDX010001482.1, read as the reverse complement.
CAAACTAACACTTGAAGTCTGAAGTTTTCCATGAAAGCTGAGATTACATCTAATTAGAACTGAATTTAAAAAAAAAAAGTCTATATAGGAAAAAAACCATATCTGTTATTTATTTGGTTTTCGATTTTTAACTTGTATTTGGTGCAATCTTTTTCCTTCTTTAAGTTATATAACTTATCTCCCTGGTGGGGTGGGCGCTTGCTGGTCTAGTTAAGAGTAAGAGTTCAATGGTTCGAACCTAGCAATGGCGAAGCTTGAACAAAAATCTCAGGGGGTCGGAAGTCACTGGTTGGGGGATCGAAACCGTATATGCCAAAAAAATTCTATACTGATACTATATAATCGAAACTTCTAAGCGAAAATTTCGGAGGGTCAGGCGCCCCCTCCCGCCCCTATGAAGTTGCGCCCCTGAAACCTGGGTAACATCGCCTCACGAAAAAAAAAAACCTTATGTCGGTGGCTCTTTAGAAGTACTAATATAATCTCTCTTTAGATCATATAATTATTTTCTATAATAAGTCTTTTAGAACCCACGAAACAGACGTATCTTTGTGCCAACTCTCCTACCGAGTCTTTTAGAACCCACAAAACAGACGTATCTTTGTGCCAACTCTCCTACCGGCTTCATTTCTCTATTCCCCTATATTTTTAGTACTCGTTTCCCTATGGATGTTCTTCATTTCTCTACGTTGTTATGCAGTTTACTTTTATGGCCTTCTGTGTTTACCATCATCATTACCACTGTCATTAACTTGTATATCCTGAAAGCGATCACACTGACTTGAATTCACCAATGCCATTTCTTAGTTGTTGAAAGTATGACAAAATTGAACACAGTTTTGCAAACTATAGCCTAATTCACCTTTTATCTGAAATTGCTAAATAAGCATATTATTTTGAAAATACATGCATTCAGAACTCAATTTATATAAAAGTACTAATTCCTTTCCTTTCATGTCCTGGCTTGTTTTTAAAATAGACATACTGGTTTGGAAAAAGAAACATACAATGTTATAGTGTAGACTGGCGCCATGATATAGTTATACAATTCGTACATTCATTGTTTTTCTTCAATAGCGATACAGATTTCGTAGTTTCATAATTTGCCATAAGAAGTAAAAACGAAGTTGTAATGCAATATCATATTTAATTAACCCGCATACTCACTTGTTGCCTGCAAAAAACATTCGAACGACACCATCCAACAACTTTCTAATAATAAATGCACTCATGCATTATGATAGTATGCCTATCGACTATCAAACATTGTCTGTTGAAAAAATTCATGGACTCTTCTAAGCTAGCCTTTATGAGACAATACATCTCCCACTCATAATACACCCAAGCAAAATGGGTTAGCCGAACGACGCCACCAACATGTTGGAATGGGCCTTCCCCTACTCCACTATGCCCACCTACCATCACATTTTTGGTCACATGCCTTCCCAGTCTACCCATAACCATCTTGAATAACAAATCACCTTATGACATGTTGTTCAATGTTGCTCCCACCTACTCCAAACTAAAACCGTTTTGGATTTCTTTGTTAACCTTGGCTACGCCCATACACCACCTCCAAATTACAATCACGTTTTGCCTCATTCCTTTTTTTTGTTATTCTTCTTCCAAACCCGCTTACAAATGCTTTGATCCGGCTACCAACAAATTATATCACTGACGACATGTTGAGTTCATTCCACATCTTTTCCCTCTTCATGACATAATTTCCACACCCACTGCCATCTCCTTTGAATCCTTACTAAACCTTAAAACTTCATCACATACTATTTCACCCACCTAAGCCAATCTTACATCAGCTATTGTCCCACCACCCAACCTCACTTCCATACACTCACCATCCACACTCTTACACCAGCCTACAACCATTACCTCACCTTCACCCGTAAACCCTCACACACCCGTAACCCAACATACACCCATTACCACACCTACACCTACACCTGTGACCATCCCACCTCCCCCCTCCACGACCGATGTTAGTACATGATGTCCCTAGCCTAGTATAGGTGATGTTTGGTTTGTATTACAGGTGTTTAGGTGTGTTTTTAAGTCGTTTTGGCATGTTTGGCAGTGACAGGCGATTAGGACTTCTTAGGGGCAAGTAGCTTTGCTACTCGCCTGGTATTGGTTCCTACTCGCCTCGTGGCCCCTTGGACGAGTGGGACAGGTATAAAAGCCTCCAATCATTACCCTAATCATGAAGTTGTCACATCACACATTCTAAGGTCTGAGATTGTTTTGTAATCACTCGAGCTCTGAAATCAATGCAATAAAACCTTTTAACCTTATTTTGTGCGTGTTGATGCTTCGTTTATCTTAGTTTCATAATCGTTTTTGTTGTCCGAACCTGTTTAGAGGAGTTAACATGTGGTTATCAGAAAGTCGATGCTACAAGTGGTATCAGAGCTTTGGCTCTTATCACGAGTGTTTTGATAGCAAAACGGATTCAAAACAGTGTGTTTTCAGATTAAAAGTTGGTATTTTTGAGCAAAAAACTGTTTTGAAAGTTTGAATCTTTGAGTTTTGATAAAAACAACATTTTTCAAAATCTAAGTGTGTTTTAATGGTTAAAAACATGTGTTTTTTTATTAGGGTTTGTTCCAAAAGTGTTTTTACAACTTTCCTAATCATTTGGGAATCAAACACAATGTTTTTGATAGATTTTGAAGTAAAAATGATGGTTTTCATGCAAAAATTCATCTTAGACCTGCAATAGGCGAGTAGCCAACCTTCAAGCGATTAGGATTTCATACTCGTTCCTAAATCCACACGATTAGGACCCTACTCGTGTCCTATACACACGATTAAAGTTCTAATCACCTGCCAAACCCTAATCGCCTGTGATTTCCTACTCGCTCAATTGTTCACGTGTGTAGACTTGTAACCGCCTGAAGAACACACGATTAGACTTCCACTCGTGTGTTCTACTTGTGCCTTTATCCCTATTCGTGTGCAACAGTGCTGAAACCAAAATTTGCCTAAGTATCGCACTTTTATCGAACTGTAACACATGGCAAACCTGTGGGGACATCTGAATCAACCGAGACAACAATATAATCAACTAACTAACAATCAAATGAATGTACCCACGAATCCTTGGTAGTTTTCGGCCGAGCGTAACGCGCAACAGATGCAACAACAACAACAACAAGCTAATGTTGCCGAAACCAATACGTGGGCGCTTGCAGCTCAACAACGTGCCCAGCAAAATAGCAAATGATGAATAGTAACCCATGGGCACTCGCAGCCGCTGCAACTTAACAGAAACAACACTTGTCTTCGGTACTCCTTAGTGACTTGGAAACGGGTAGTTCTAATAGGGCACCAAAACTTCCGTTCATGGCTGACTACCACTCCTGGAAAGGCAGATTCAAGACACATGTTGAGGGTATTGATGGACTAGTATGGGCTGCTATTGAAAATGGGTACACTAGGCCGATGATTGAGAATTCCAACATTCCCGTCTCTTTAGAAGATATGACGGATGATCAACGAAGAAAGTACAACTATGAGAAGAAGGCGATGGCTGCTTTAACACAAGCTCTCCCAAAGGACATTTTGCTAGAGAATGTGACCGACCAAGACAGTAGGGAAATCAGAATCCTTTCAATAACAACAAGGCAATTACAACCAGAGGCAGCAAGCTCATATAACAACCTAACCCAAATACTGAAACGAGCACTCGTCTCGTGCAAAACCAGAACCAGAGGCCTCCTACAAACAACAATCAAGGACAAGCCCTGGTAATTGAAGCTGATAAAGGGTTTAACTAGAACCTTCACTTGGAGGGAGAGGATGCTCCACAGGGTGGTGCAGCATGTTTTGTCTAACAAGTTTCTGATGCACCAAATGAAGTTGAATACTGCACCAGTTCACAAGAAGTCTTAGTTCCTGATAATGACATTTCTGATTGTGATTCTGATGGGGGTTTAGATTTGGAAGAGTTATTAGCTGAAGCAGATGAATTTATCAGCAAGCGATCTTTCTTGGTGAATGTTGATTTTGCAAAGAACAACCGTTCTGGATTCTTTTGAGATGAGAAGTCTGCAGCTCATTATGCTTTAATGGCCATCAAAGAATCATCTACCAAGGTAAGTTCGTCTTCCACTTCTAAATCGGATTGTGTAGATTGTGACAAGCTTAGGTACAGAATCAATGTCTTAACAGACGGGAATCTGAACCTTAAAGCTGATTTAGGTCACTGCCAATGAACCAATGATGTTTTGAAATCAAATGAAAAAGGCTTTAAAAACACCATTGAGAACTACAAGAAAGATGTTTTTAAATTGTCTAAAACTCTGCATAACAAAGCTAGTGGCTATAATTACATTAATGAGTTAGAAGACACTAAGAAATAGTTGGCAATAGTAAATCGCGATTATGAAAAGATCAAGAAGAAGCTTGAGAGTTATTTGAATTGCAAGTATGTTCTTGATCACATAATTGACAATTCTGATCCCACTTGCCCCATATATGCACAATGTCCACCTCCAGTGAGATTTGAAAATCAAACTTATGACGTCCTGCCAAAGGAGGAGGTGGTGGATATTGCTGCAAAAGTAACTAAGCTGGAGAGGCTGCTAAAGTGGCAGAAGCGGCTAAAGCTATTGAAGCTGCTAAGGCTACACAAACTGTGAAACTGCTAGTAGTGGATAGATGATGTGAGCGTCTGTGAAACAGACATTTCGGATGATGAGTTTGAGGAATCACAGCTGAATGCACCAGTTAAAAATGTCTATATTCTCCTGAGAATCACATCATTACCATTGAAAATCGATGTGATCCTGAGCCGAAAGTGCAATCAACTGATGATAAGAGGCTAAAAGTGTTTTATAAAATGTAGGGATATGATAAAATATATGCTGATGAGGAATTCCATCAGATATATGGCCCCTGTCATGGTAACTAAATTTGGCAAGAATCCGTCATTACTTAGAAAAAGAAAAATGGGGTAAGGGCAGGGTTAAAAAGGGACTAGAGAAATCCAGTCCAATGAGTCTAACAAGAAAAATCAAAACAAAAACGCTAAAGAGCCTCCAAATCAAACTTAAGAAAAAATCCGAAGAAACATGTGACTGAATTCGTTAGACCTTCTAGAAATGTTGTTGAGGACAAACCCGATATTGATTGGTAAAAACAATGTCTTGAGGATCCGGAACCCAAAAACACATTTGCCAGCAAGTCCAAACGAAAAAGTAAGAAAAAAGGACTTACCTGAAGCTCCAAAGTTTGAGGAGTACAAATCCTGTTTTAAATGCGGGGAACGTGGGCATTTAGTTGCTGCGTGCCCTGAATTTAGACGAAAGAGGATCAAAGTGGATGATGCTCTAAGTTCTAGAAAGACTAAACGGCCGGTTTCCCCAAACTTTTCCGAAAAATAAAAGGGGAAGCAGCCTGTTTATGACAACCGAAACAAAATTGCTATGAACCAAAAGCCGGTGGATGGTAGGGTTCTTCAGATAAGGGGGATCCCAGTTTTATTAAAGGTGGAAGCAACTTAGTACCTATACCTAGCAAACTATTTACTTGAATTGAAGAAGCTTAATACCTGTACCTAGTAATTGAAGAAGCCAGATTTTGTAATCGCCAATCCGAACTCAAGGAATCCGAATCAGGAAAATCCAAAACTATAATAAAAACCCAATAATCAGTAATGAGAAACCAAATCAGAATTCCCAAATAACAATCGCAGAAGATTAGAAATCGTATAAACCATACTTGGCCCAAGGAGTTACATTCTAGGATTGCGATTCCCAAGTCATAAGATTCCATTTCCATATTTAAACGATTGCTTCAAATATTCAACAGATGATGTTGCCTTAATTCGATGTTCATATGGTTTCATCGACTATCCTATCAGATTTGGCCCACACTTTTTTTTTTCATGGCCAACAAACAGATCTCCGACTACCCGGGGTGCCCACCATTGGTTACAAAAAGCACTCTATACACCCCTTGTCTGATAAATTTTGAATGCAATTCGGCCTGGTAATAATATTTTCTTTTTCAAGAGAATGGCACTTATTTTTTGGGTCTCTAGGCTCTTGCCTCATCTATTTACTGTATTTGACCGGCCCGTTGATCGGCTTATTTAATGTAAATTTTGGGTGATGAGCCGAGTTGACCTACACCCGATAGGTACAGTACAATTATAGATTAAGTTCCGATGTAATTGGCTATGTTCACGTTATAGTATATTTTTATTCTAAATAAGCGTATGTTATATAATCCGCGTACATGGATTTCCTATATCTTACAAAACATAAAAAAATCTTATCTCCTATGATCGTGGAGGTTCTGTAAGAAAAGGCATTAACTCCAAGAGTTATAATGCCAAATATTGATTAGGGCCCTTCAAGTACATACATGATGTTTATCTGCCTATCTAAAATCATTCAC
>JAUTDX010001481.1:0-86205 GCA_030844895.1 Ambrosia x helenae | reverse complement strand
AATGAAAAGAATTATGGTTGTTTAAAAATCGTAGGATCGAGAAATTGGTTAAAAAGTTAACAATATTTTTAAAGGACTGTACCATATGTATTAAAATAGTAATTACTTAAACTCTTAAAACTATGTAAATTACTTTTTTTGTACTTATATGTATTATAATATAGTGTAGATATAAATTTTTTTTATACATATACTAAATTCTACTGACTCAATATTGCTTAGTATGTTATTTCTCTGCGTCACTTGACCTATTGCCTAAGGACATAGCTCATACGCATATAGGGCATGTAGCCTAGCAATATCAATTTGTGTTGGAAATGTGTTTATCTCCATGACATTGAGGAAGTCTTATTGTAAATAAATGTATATTTAGAAGTAGGACTAGAGGACGTGTATTAGTCGTTAAAAAAAATATAATTGAATCTTAAATTAGAATAATGTTGGAATTTTGGGTGAAAATGAGTGTTTTCACAAATATAGGAAAATGAGTTTTTCCTAACTTTGGACTAAAATATATATTTGAAACCGACGTTTACTTATATATTCTTTGTGGGTTTGTATTCTATGATGTGAGAGCTTTGCCAACGAACCAAACTGTATAAGAAACAGAGCTAAAATGAATGAGATATCGATGCTCAAATATTGGAGAATGAAATTATCAATGTTGAAAATTGAAGTTAAATGGGCAAGTATAACTTGTCCCACATTGTTGGAGAGACACCTTGGAGTCGTATTTTAAGTGGGAACTCTCTTTCTATATTGTTTCATGAAAGCACACACTAGTGAAGTCGTGAAGGCACTCCTAAAAGTCGGAAGGCGAAATTGGCGATTAGGTTTTCAAGGTGCATGGCGGCAAAGGAAAAATACAAGGAAGGTACATGGTACGATATACCATTCAAGGATGGCAGACGATCGAAGAACAACGGCGCTTCAAGTTCTAACGTAAAGATTACGAAGGTTTTTGTCTCCAACCTTCCCGAGGGGTGTTCATCGGCTGATTTGGTGCATGTCATGAAGGGTTTTGGTAAGATTAAAGGTACGTACATTGCCCGAAAATACGATAGACTTGGGAAAATGTTTGGCTTTGTGTCCTTTATGAACGTTGAAGATCCGTGAAACTTGAAGAGAACTTTAAAGATATTTGGATTGGTAGCTATAAACTTTATGCGGTCCTGGCTAGATTCGTTGATGGTGTTAAGATCCAAGCTCAGGAGAGGAAGGAGTGGAAACCGGTGGAGGAGATAGATAAGGACTGAGGTTAAGACCTAACAGCAGTGGGGATGAGGGTAAGGGTGGGGATGGTACTGGGCCGTCGGTGATGGGTAATAGATCTTTTAGAGATACGTTGCTTAACGTGGAACCGAATAGGGAGGTGTTGGAGGTTAAGGTTAGAGACGAGGTGGTAGGTGGTGATCCGTGGAATGGTCTGGGACTGTTGGGTAAGGTCAAAGACCTTAAAATCTCTGTCCATTCTTAGAACTTGGTTGGGTGACTCAGTAAACTGTAGAATCGGCATCAAATATGTGGGTGGTTTTCGTGTCATGCTTGTTTTTGAGTCTTTGGAAGATAAGAGATGGTTTTTGGATAAAAAGGGGGTCTGGGAGCAAATGTTTGTGTCGTTGAGTGCATGGGAAGGACAAAACTGGGACCATGAACGTATTGCATGGCTTAAGTTATATGGGATTCCTTTGTGCTTACATGGTGATGCTGTGTTCGCTGACATCGCGTCCAATTTCGGAGAAGTTATTCAGCTTCCGTATTTGTCCGAAGGGATGAAGATCTTTCATATGGCATGGTAGGGGTTCTGACTAAAGACGTTCACAGGATAAATCAGCAGATTAATCTTCGTTGGAAGTCAGCCGTGTACTCGATCGCTGTTGAGGAGGATTGTGAGGAATGGGTCCCCGACTGTTTGAATAATTTTGAGGAGGAGGCAGTGGAAGATGTAGAGAACATAGGGGAAGACGACCCCGTGTGACTTGGATCATGAGGTTGAGATCACGGAGAATGTTGCTGTTCAGGAGAACTCAGTAGAGGTGGGTGTTAACGTGAATAGTGGCTCTCAGAATGGGGATTGTGGGAATGTTAACGTAGATAATAGTGATTCTCAAAATGGGGATAGTGGGGATGCCAATGCGGCTACGTTGGTGTTACCGGTGGTACAAAAAGAGGGTGGTACAAAAAGAGGGAAGGGGTACAAAAAGAAGTCTAGAAAGAAACTTTCATGCTCTCCGGTGGGACACGACAGACCGAGAAAGAGACTTAGAGAAGGTGAAGACCTTTTTGATCTGGATAGGTTCATCAATTGTGTAGAGGCTGGTCCAGTTTATGAGGTTAGCCAGGATGTTTCAGGGGCGGATAGGTTGAATGCTGGTGTGGAAAAGGTAGTGGTGGAAGAGGTCAATCAGCCGGGAGGGGATGTGGCTGACATGGTTGACGACGTCAGGGGGAAGTTCGGGTCAATGAAGGTGAAATTTCAGTTGAGGTTCAGCAGACTGTTGCTTTGGCCAAAAAACTGGGTGTTGAAAATATTGACAGGTTCGAAAATTCGGTTGATAATTTGGTTAGGGAAGAAGGTTTTCAATTGGTGCACAAATGAATGTGTTGTCTTTAAACATTCGTGGGATGGGGTCCGAGTCCAAAGCAGAGTGGGTTCGGGGTCTTCGTTATGATAATGAGGTGGGTATGGTTATGTTACAAGAAACTCAGCTTAGTTCTATGGAAGGGGTTGATCTAAATAAATGGTGGGGTAACGGGGATTTCCGTTGGGAGTGGGTTAAGCCAGCGGGTCGTTCGGGAGGTCTTGTGACTTTGTGGGACGCTAAAAAGTTGTCTAATGTTTTGTGAAGAAGTATAACAACTCTTTGATAGTGTCAGGTATGTTAAAAGAGGGACGGTTTGATCTTCTCGGGTGCTAATACTTATGTTCCGCATCGGTTGGCTGAAAAAAAGACGTGTATGGAATGAATTACGTAATGCGATTGAGATAGAGGAGGGTCTATGGGTTGTCGGAGGCGATTTCAACTGTGTGCGTAACCGGGAGGAGCGTAGGAATTCGAAGTTCAAGGCGTTGGCTTCTTCGGAATTCAATGATTTTATTGATGACATGAGTTTTAGAGAATATATCCTTCGCGATCGAAAGTTTACTTTCTGCGTGGGGAAGAAGTTAAGTCGTATTGATCGTATTTTTGTGAATTCTAACGTTATTGATAAGTGGCCTAATGCAGAGTACCGGGCGTTAGCTAGACTCCATTCGGATCATTGTCCGTTAGTCTTGAAGTTGGTGTCGCGTAATTACGGTGCAAAACCGTTCCGGTTTTTTTTAATTCTTGGTTGAATAGAGATGGCATTGAGGAGGTGGTGTCGAACGCTGTGAGTATTGAACAGGAGTTGGATTGCAAACCTGACATCCGATTAATGAACAAACTTAAAAGAGTCAAAGGGGCTTTGCAATGGTGGATCAAAAAGGTGACCAAGAATGAAACAGAGGATCTGGATAGTGTCAAAACTGAATTGGAAGAATTAGAGATGATTCTGGAGCACCGCGACCTATCCGAATCAGAGTTGTGGGTGCTAGAGGAGGGCCAAAAACGATTGAATGCCATCGAGTTGTTGAAAAAAAGAGATTTGAAACAAAGGTCTCGCACTCGGTGGGCTAAAGAGGGGGACGAGAATTCGTCGTTTTTTTCACGGTTGTATTAATGGCAGGAAAGCGACCAATGGTATTCCGGGGCTTATGGTTAATGGGGTGTGGGAAACGCGTCCGAGTTTTGTTAAAAAAGAGGTCTTGACCTTTTTCCGGAATAAATTCAAAGAGGACATGGTTGTTCGGCCTTACTTAAGTTGTCACGACTTGAGAAGGCTTTCTTCGGAGAGTGCGGAAGGCCTTGTTAGGCCGTTTTTCGGAGCAAGAAATAAAGGAAGCGGTGTTTAGTTGTGGTAGCAACAAAGCCCCTGGCCCTGACGGGTTCAATTTTTCGTTTTGTCAAGAAATTTTGGTCTCTTTTCGCGGCGGATTTCGTGGATATATTTAATGATTTTCACGAAACTGGGGCTGATTAGTCGGGGCGCGGCGTCCTCTTTCATTACTCTCATTCCCAAGGTTAGTGATCCTGTCTCTTTAGGCGAGTATCGGCCCATTAATTTGATTGGGGTTGTTAGCAAGGCGATTTCCAAAGGCCTGGCTAACAGAATGAAGAAAGTATTGACTTCGGTTATTCATGAGACTCAATCGGCGTTCGTTGCGGGAAGGTATATTCTTGATGGTCCATTGATCGTTAGTGAGGTTTTGGCTTGGGCTAAACTAAGTGGGAAACGCTTTTTCATGTTCAAAATTGACTTTGAAAAGGCTTATGATAACGTGAATTGGGGGTTTCGTGACGATGGTGATGAGGCAAATGAATTTCCCGGAGAGATGGTGTGATTGGATTTCAGGAGTTCTATCTTCAGCTAGATCGTCAGTTCTAGTCAATGGTGCGCCTACATTTGAATTCTCATGTGGTAAAGGTATGCGTCAAGGTGACCCGATTTCTCCCTTCTTGTTCATTGTTGTTATGGAAGCGCTCTCACGGCCTGCTTAAGAAAGCGTGTTTAGATGGGGATTTTATTGGGGTGAATCTCCCTAATAATGGTCCTTGTATTTCCCAACTTTTATACGCGGATGATGCTATGATAATGGGGGAGTGGTCGGAGGGAAATTTTATGGTGCTCAAGCGTGTACTGCGTATTTTCCATTTATGCTCGGGTTTTAAAGATCAACATTAAAAAGTCCATATTGTATGGGGTTGGGGTGAAAGGTGAAGAGGTGGGGTTAAAATCCGAGGTTTTGGGATGTGCCTCGGGGGACATTCGTTCAAATACCTTGGATTAAGGTTGGTGCCAATATGGGTAGAATAAATAATTGGGAACCGATAGTGGAGGTGTTCAATAAAAGGCTTTCGAAATGGAAGTCTAGGACCTTATCGTTAGGAGGGAGAGTGGTTTTGATTAAAGCGGTGTTGGAGAGCCTCCCCTCGTACTACTTTTCTCTCTTCAAAGCCCCGGTTGCGGTTACTAATAAGCTTGAAAAGATGGTGCGTAAGTTCTTATGGGGAGGGAATGAGGATCATAACAAAATTCATTGGGTTGGGTGGGACACGGTAACGCGTCCTAAAAAATATGGTGGGCTCGGTTTGGTGAAACTCAATGTGAGCAACAATGCTTTGTTGCTTAAGTGGGTTTGGGCGCTTCCGCAAGGAGAGTCAAGCTTTGTGGACTAGAGCGATTGAAGCTATTCATGGCTCCAATAGGAGATGGTCCTCGATTCCTCGCAACAAGAACGTGCGTGGGGTTTGGGGAAAAATAGTCAACTGTGGAAATCGGCTTATTTTCTAATGGGTCGGCTTTCTCTAGTTTGCTTCAAGGGAGAGTGGGAAATGGTAAAGAAATAAGATTTTGGATAGACCCGTGGCTTGGTCAAGACCCGCTTAAATCCTTGTTTCCGAATCTTTTCCGGCTTGAGCGCAATAAGTGGTGTGTTGTGGGCGGATAGAGTTAACTTTGATGGCAGATCGGGAGTCATGGTGTGGGACTGGAAGAGATACCCAGCGTCGGATCAGGAGACTGCGGAGTTAATTGAATGTACGCGGCAAGCTGCAGATTTGGTTTTGAACTCGGATAATGATTCGTGGGAGTGGAACAAAATTCCGCTGCAGTTTTTGTCTGTCCAAGATACAAAGAATTGGTCTTCAGCTGCAGGTATTTCCGAGACGATCGCTGAGGATCAGTGGGTTAAATGGCTCCCGCCAAGTGTAATTTATTCATATGGAGGGCTGGTTTGAACCGGGTTCCTACAGTAGATGCGCTGCGAAGACGGAATATTCATGTGGTTCTCTGCAGGTTGTGTGCTTTTGTGCAGGTGCGGATGAGACTATAGACCATATCGCTGCTGAATGTTCGTTCCACAAACGGAGTCTGGAGTGGTATCGCTTCGTGGTGTCGCATGCCGCCTATATTCCTATTCTCGGTAAAAGATGTTCACGTTATTGCAGAGCACTCGGGCCATTCCAAGATGAAGAAGGACATTATTCATGGGATCTTGATTATCACGTTATGGTGCGTCTGGAAGGCTAGGAACGAGAAAGTGTTTAGAGAGACGAAGGTGTCCACCGCTAAAGTTATTGCGGATGTGAAGAGCCTAAGTTTTCTTTGGTTTAATAGTAGATATAAGGGTTCCGAAGTTCCTTGGGAGGGTTGGAGGTCTTTCGATTTTAATGTAACGTGATTGTTTGTGGTTTGTGGCTATCTCCGGCTTGGAGATAGTCTTTGTGTTTTAATGAAAGTTGCTTTACAAAAAAAAAAAAAAACTAGTGAAGTCGTGAAGCGTGTCGGGCACCCAAACTCACACACGCGTGCATGGTGTAGTCTCATGTCAAACACAACCCCCAGTCATAGATAATCTCTACTTCTGCTTTTTTCTAGTATTTTATTTATTTTAGTTGTAATAGTATTGTAATTTACTGGTTTCTTTATTTTCTTTTATTGTTTATTTATTTTTATACTTAATGGTAGCAATGAAAGTACTATCTATTCCTTAATCCTATATAACAACTACGTTACTATTTTTCCAATACTATACAAAAGTTCTTATAAAACTTTGCCCCTACTACTGCACTTCACTTTCTATTCATGTGTATAAAACTAAAATTTTACACATTTATCCTCTGAGATAAACTCGCATTTCACGTATTTAAGAAACCCTAACAACAACACGACATGTAAACCAAAAAAGAACACCCAAAACAAGATAATAATACATTTGATCATATGGTATACAAATTCAGTACTATATATTTTTCTGTTATGCATATCTTTTTGGTAGGCATGTATCTTTTTATTTAACTTTTATGTTTTGGATATGACTTACGAGTTGGAAGTCTCACTAAGGAATAAGGGGTATTACCCTTGCCAACCCTAACCCCCATCAATCTTACACTATCATCTCATTTTTTACACTCAATACCCTCAAACCATAAAATACTTCCAATACATACCTCAAGTACCCTAAAACTTTTATATATTTATTTTAAATAAAAAAAGCTATAAAAGCAAGTCACTCACCCCCACCACCATCACAAACTACAGATGAAAGAAGAAAGAGCCCAATAGAACCTAGGTTTGTGGTGGAGAACAACACATAGTTTTTTTTTTTCCTTTTTAAAACTGCCCAACATTCAAATACACCCCAAAAGTCAACAACCCAACGTTCGAAAACTACCAACCCTTGTCGGTTTTTTTCAAACCCTCGATCACGTACCCGTGATACACCATGTCCCCCCAAGGAAAGAATGGATGCAACCCTAAACTACCATAGATTCCATCAATCATGCATTATCAACTCACTTTTACTTTAAGTTACCCAAAAAACCTTAAAAGTGGCAACACTACACTAAATCAAGAACCTCACATTTTTACACTACTCTCTCTTTTTATACTCTCTTTGTTTCCCTCAATCTCTCTCTTACAGGGCCGTCCCCGAGAACTCTAAAAATATTTAGACCCTTGGCAGCATTGAAAACTAGGCCTAAAATTTTGGTAAAGGAGGAATGAATTAATAAAATAAAAACGTTGATGCTAGAGTCAAATTTTAAACTTGAGACATCAATATATTATATTAAATCTTCTATACTATTACACAAATAATTCTAAACTACAACATTCTTGCCAAGGACTGAACCTTGGTCTTCCCTCTAAAAGGCACATGCCTCTACCAAATGAGTTAGCTCTACATGAACAGTAAAATCTACTGCTTAGGCCCAAAGTAGAGTAACCCATGATTAATACAATTCCAACGAAATCCCATACGGCCCAAACCTTTCACAAAGCCCAAACCAAAATACAAAAACCCCTTCACCACTCCATTCATACCCAACCCTCAACACATCTGGCCGCCATTACTGTCTCTATAACCTCTGATCTATCTAATCCTCTCTTCATCGATCAACCCAAACTAATCCTTCTCTCTACAATCCAATGGCCAGTAACGATCCAGACCTCAAGGAAGAGGAGGAAACCACCGCCGCCGAAGACGAAGACACCGGAGCACAGGTTGCACCGATCGTTAAGCTTGAAGAAGTCGCCGTCAGTACCGGTGAAGAAGACGAAGACGCTATCCTTGATCTGTAATATTCTGTTCCAGATCTACTTTTTTTAGTTTACTGTTTATTATTTTAGTTTTTATTTAGGTTTACAGTAAGTTTAAGTTGCATCGATTTGATATTTTATTGTTTCGAATGGTTATCGGACTCAATACTGTAACAACTGTACATAAGCATGTTAGTTTTGTAGTTTTATATGTTGTATCTGTTTGATTTTATGTAGTTTACAGATTTGATTTGAACTTGTGTTTTTTATTTGATTAGTAAATCGAAGTTGTATTTGTTTGATTTCATATAGTTTTTCTAGTATAAGCTTTTGATTTTAGCTTTAGATTCGTTATTCAGTAAAGCGAAGTTGTATCGGCTCGGCTTCGTATAGTTTTTTAGGTTACGGTTTTGATTTGGACTTGTATCGGTTTGATTTTATGTAGTTTTTTAGTTTACGGTTTATACTGATTTTCTGTAAAGCGAACATTTATCGGTTCGATTTTATATTGTTCTATAATTAGATTTTTGATGTTAACTCATATAGCGTAGTGCAGAAGTTGTATGTGTGTTGATTTTGTTAGCTCTATAGTTTATGGCATTGATTTGAACATGTGCTTTGATTTGCAGTAAAGCGAAGTTGTATCGGTTTGATAAGGATGGAAACCAGTGGAAGGAACGGGGAGCTGGATCTGTTAGGTTTTTGAAGCATAAGAAGACGGAAAAAGTTCGTCTTGTTATGCGTCAATCTAAAACGCTAAAGATCTGCGCTAATCATTTAAGTATGGTTTAGTTCATGTTCTAGATTTTAGCTTTAATGTTTTTTTGCTTTCAGTTTTTACGATGTTTATTTGGATTTGTGGTTATGTTGTTGTAGTTATTCCTACTATGTCTGTTCAAGAGCATGCTGGTAATGATAAGTCATGTGTGTGGCATGCTGCTGACTTTGCTGATGGTGAACTTAAGGATGAACTTTTTTTGCATCAGATTTGCATCAGTTGAGAGTAAGTTTGCTTTTGACTAACTATATGTTATTGATTTGGTATGCTGCTTGAGCTTTTTACGCATTTGTACTGTTTAGTTGTATTAGGTTTTGGTTTTAAATAGCGAGAAGTGCACTTTATCGACAATGTCTAAAACCGTGGCGCAGATAAATATATAGTTTAATCTTATAGATTTCCTATATTTTTCTAGCAACATTTACACAATGTCTAGAAACAAATAAGCTTTGCATATGGTTAAACTTTGAATTTACCCACATGTGCAACTTATAAAGCATGATGTACAACATTCTGCTGCGTAAAAATGTTGCAAATACATGAGGCGCACAACTTAGGGCGGTTCGGAGTCAACTTTTTGCTAGAAAATTGCGCCTCAGGCGCGCTTCTTTTAAAATTTGCGCCTTCTGCTACCTGAGGTGCCGAGGCTTGCGCTATAGGATGCCTCGCGCCTATGCATGCCTTAAGCATGCTCATTATTTTGAAGCGATTTTTTTATCTGTTTTTTAATTATTCTGTATTTGGTACATTGATTTTTTCTCAAACCTGGGATTGAAATGATGTTGTAAGTAAAAGGTCTGAGCAAGATATGGTGATGGGAAGTAGATGTTGGTAAAACATGAAGAGGGCCCCTGTTCTTGTTAAAGTTATGACATTGTAACATTCGCAACCTCTTCGATATTATACAACACACCATTGAGTATTCTATATCTTGGTGTAGGGTTGTAACAAAAGGCGTGGGTTGCATTCTAGTATTGAATGCTAACTTAGACTTCTCCCAACATTTATGCCCCTAAGTTGCTACAACGTCTAATCTTTACATCCTATATCTTGCATATGATCACAGATTTTATGCTGATCATCCCCCTGATTTGCACTAGTGTGTAACATGCGTTTATGCTCTTAACTTGAATTGTTCATTATTTCCTTTCATGTAGTATTTTGTGTAATTTGTTTTGTTACTTTTTGAACTACAGATTGCAAGAAGTTTATGGAAACGTTTCAAGAAGTGGCCGAGTCTCAAAAAGGTAAGGAAGAGAACAAAGAAGCTACAGATGCTGCCGGTCTTCTTGAGAACTTAAGCGTTGAAGATAAAAAGAAAGAAGAGAAAGTCGAAGTAAAGGAAGTCAAAGAGGATGCAACTGAAAAGGTTGATGAAGTCAAATCAGCTGATTCTGAGAAGAAAGAAGAGTAGTGATACGCCTTCAACGCAAAGTGGAGTCAGTCTATCGGGTTTGGGTTTTTGGTTTGTGTGATGGTTACAGTTCGGGTCGGTCAGTTTGTGTTCCAATTTGGGCGTGATAAGAGTCCGGGTTGGGTATAGATATATGGATTTTACAGATGGTATTTTCTACATCTGGTTGGAGTTTGGTTGTCAGGTCAAATGCATATTTGCATCCAGACTGTTATTTGTTCTTATTACTCTTGCTGGAGTTGTTTTTTATTATTTAATTTGGTTTTGTTATATTTTATTGCTTGTGACTTTCTTTTTGTCGAAAAAAAAAATCACACCTCAATTGTCTCTCAAGCAGGTTCCAAGAACATCTGCCCAGCAGTACACAAAAACATCTGCTGGGCGCAACGTAGTCCTGGACCCCCCCTTCACCGGGTCAGTCACAAAATTCACCTGTGCCTCCCATTTTGTTGAATTCCCTACCCACCTGAGAATATCCCACAAAGCATAACGAGCCAGATGCTGATTGACTGATTGTACTTAAACCTCGACAACTCTTTAGTGTACCGCATGCTCTTCAAATTTATCTAAGCATCCTTTACAACAAACGGATAAGGCACATCGTCCGAAAACATGAGGATCATCAAGTGGTGTTTAAGAACAACCATGGTCCATGTACTCAACCACTAACATGTTAGGATGTGTTGTAGAAATGTAAGTGAAGGAAGCGAGTGTAAAGAGGACTTGGTTAAGATGGTGTGGGTGATGAGAGGAGGTTCGAAGGAAACTAAGGTGCTGTTTGTTTTTTCTGCAGGAAAAAGGTCTGTAGTCTGCGGACCACATCTGCAGACATCTGCAGGATAAGAGGTGGACCAAAGGTCTGCAGTTTGCAAGAAAAAGACTGTTTGTTTGTTAACGTCTGCAGGCTGCTGAAATAAACTGATTTTTTACAGCAGTTTGGTGGTAAACGGTGGTGGTGGTGGTAAACCGTGGTGGTGGGGACCATGTTGGTGGTGTGTGGTTGTGGTGGTGGACGGTGGTGGGGGTGGTGGTTGGTGGTGGTGGTGGACGGTGGAGGGTGGTATTGGTGGTGGACGGTGGTAGTGGACCATTGTGGTGGTGGGTGATGGTGGTGGTGGTGGTGGGTGAGGAGAAGAGAAGATGAGAAGACCTTTGAAGACATTGGAACGAGTCTGCACCAAGAAGAGGTCAGGAATACCTTTTTGAGTGAAAGGTCTTCCAAAAAACAAACAATCTGCAGACAAAAGAGATCAGAAGTGCTTTTAAACAAAAAACAAACAGCCCCTAAATTATTGCTTGCCAAATTTTCACGTGTTTTATAAAGCAAACTGATTTTTTTCATTTGCTACGAAAGTCGGTAATGCACTACTATTTTCGATCCTGTACAAAAGCAATGCTAGCAAACTGTTACCAAAGGGTCACACGAGGAACAGGGGCGAAACTTGGTTCTTGAATCGGGAGAGGCCGAACTCAAATTTTTTCGATTAGTAGTGGCAAATTGGTGGGGGCCGGACTCAACCCGGACACCATTTACCTACGAAAATCACAAATTTCCAGCACTGTACCAAGGGGGGGGGGGGGGTCTAGGGCCACCCTGGCTCAAAGAAACATTCGTCCGTGACGAGAAGATATATGAACGAAAAGTTGATATGTCATATGTGATTTTTTTCGATCGCATGTCACATGAGCTTAACATGACCAAAAAGTCTACAAGAGTATAACACAAAAAAAAAATAATTATTTCGGTGATTATAAAAAAAACGTATTTTAACATCATTAAAATTATTTCGGTGTTATAACTAGAATTGCTTTCCTAATCATAAATTATCTTGATTTAATATTCTCACGTAATTAAGTTACCCTTTTTTGTAGCCTAAAAAAGCACGCAAATGGACGATTTAGCCATTTTGCTACGTCATTAATCCACGCAAAGCCTGTAAAGGGGGATAAATACACAATGGCAGCAATCTAAATAAGTTGCAGAATCAACAATAATGTAAAACCATTTTCATGTAATTACACATCTTAAAGAAATGGTATAATCTAGGTTAAAAAGTTGGTTGTTATTTTACATCTTGATTTAATATTCTCACGTAATTACACATTGTTTTGATGTTCATTAATCCACCCACGCAAAAGCGATAAATACTTAATGGCAGCAATCTAAATAACTTACAAACTGAAAAATGTAAAACATTTTAATACTTATATTAAAAAAACTAGCTTTTATCCCGGGAGCGTCCCGGTGTTGAAAAATATAACAATTCTAATAATACTAATACTAATAGTTATAATTATTACTCTTGTAATTAAATAAATAAAAAAATAACCTTGCTATAAGGTGATACCATGTGTTGCAGCGTTGCGCGATTCTTTTTCCTAGCTTCTCTTGATGAAGTATACCTATGCATCTTTAAAAAGTAAAATTCCAATGATTGCATGACGATTGGGCTGAATTTCAACATCGTAAATAAGAACCTGGTTTAAAAAGAAAAAACATGATTAATGAATAACCAGAACACTTTTGTGTTTTTTTTTTCCTGTATGAACGAAACCCCACAAAAAATAGTCGTTTTTTTCTCCGTTTTTTTATATAGCACTATGAAACTCGTTGGAAAACGCTCGTTAATTTTGTGTAATTTTTTTCTTTAAAAAATCTCGTATATAAAAGATGTTAACATTTAAAAATTATGGGAGGAAACATAAAAGAGAAAAATTTAAATTTGTTTTTAAATTATTTTTCCTAAAATAACTCAATTTAATTTTATATAATTATAATAATATATATTATATAGATAGATTAAAAACAAATTATTATTATTAAAATAATATTTTTTTAATAATAAAATTTAATACTATCACCTCAAGATGTCACATGGCACATTCAATGGGGGTTGAGGCCTCCATTGAATGCTACCTCATACAAACTCATTTTTTTTATTGTAAGTTATAGATTATAGATGATATGATCTGTGTTAAAAAAAATTGTTTATTGGTTTGTTTTGGATCTACTAAAGTTACATAAAATTTAAACAATTGAGTTACTTTTGATATTGAATTATCAGTTGGAAAATTAATAACTTTTAATAAAACTTGTTAATTTGTAATGGTCAAAATGATTTAGCACTACCCACCACGACACCACCAATGTGTATCGTCGCCAATAATAGTCACTGTCACCACCGCCATCATTGTATTCACCTCCGTGGTTCTCACCTCCGCCCACAAAACTAGCCTTTATAAAAGCAAAATTAGTAGGTAGTTAACTCATTTTGATAGAGTCTATTTTACTCGGACCTCATACCTTTACATGTAATATTTCGTGTTGTGATAAAAATGAATAATGGTTTTCCCTAAGTTACATTGATAAACTAATTTCATATTATGTTTAGTATGAACCTTTTTTAGTATAATTTAACCAAAAGAATGAGAATATTGCATTCCAAGTCCATAAATAGGATGCTTTAATGTAAAACGAGCTAAAGTGATTCCCACCATCAATATGTGTCTTCGTCTTCGACACTACTAGTCATCTCAGTCGTCACTAGTCACAATTGCCACCAGCACCACCACACCACAACCGCAAGCATGTTGCCACCTCCATTGTTGACGCCATTTCGACCACTATGTACTGAGTCCACCACTGTGATTTAAAAAAAATAAACTTACTAAACAACATGAAAATGCATTTCATGTTTGGTGTTAATGTGTTATCACAATTATTGTTTTCCCTGATTTAATATTCTCACGTAACTAAGTTAGTTATCCTTTTTTGTAGCTTAGTCAACAAATAAGATATATTTTAGTTTTTGTAACAAGCACAAAAATGGACTATTTAACCCCCTTTTGGTAAGTTCATTAATCAATCCACCCAAAGACAAGAAAAGGAGATAAATACATAATGGCAGCTATCTAATTAAGTTGCACAATGTACAATGTAAAACCATTTTCATCTAATTACACATCTTAGCGAAATGGCAGCAACCTAAATAACTTGGCAGTGTCAACAATGTACAAGCATTTTCATTTTCATGCAATTTTACATCTTAAATAAATGGTATTATCTAATTATTATCAACAGTTAAAATTGATCACTTTTACAAATGTTACAACATTACATTAAAACGAGTCAAATTGATGTGCCAGTGTATGCGACATGCTAATCATCTCCCACAGTTATCACTAGCGCCACTGCCTAGATCGCCAGTCGCACCCATCTTAGCCACTACGTACCAAATCCACCATTGTGGTCATCACCTCCATTAGCCGTCATAAAGGCAATAACTCATCTCGGTATGAATCTATTCGGGTTGGAACTGGGCTGGCCCATAGGGTGTGCCAGTGGGCAACTCAACGAGGCCCAAAAATAAATTATCCTTTTTACACGTATAAATTGTTTTAATTCTTATTTAATTTTCACATACATTATTTAAACACACAAGTAGTTATGTAATAGTTGGTAACACCCTCTCCATGACATTAATTGAATTATCTCATATACTAATTACCATGTTAAGTATGTATGCAACTGAAAAATTTGAGAATATTGCAACTTAATCCATAAGTAGGATATTTCAACATTTTTAAAACTCATAATCTACCCACGCAAATGCCAAAAAAGAGATGAACACATAATGGCAGCAATGTAAATAAACATGATATGAAGACTAATATGGAGTGCAAATCAGTATAAATAGCGTAAACCAACACTAGAGAAGTATCAACTTTTCATTCACAATTAATAACATTAGTAACATGGAGGTCCTTCTTAACCGAACAAAAAATGTTCTTGTTCTTGTTGTTGCAATCATCTCCTTAGCTACAACTCTAGTGCCGTCATCAGTGTCAGCGGTAGACGAACAAAAAGTGAAGCTGGATTTATACTACGAATCTCTTTGTCCGGGCTGTGAGGAATTCATAACCAACGAGCTGCCCAAGGTATTCGATAAGGGCCTGATTGATATTGTTGATCTCAAGCTTAGTCCATATGGAAATGCTGAAGTTGAAGCCGATGGCACCATTGTTTGTCAGGTTAGTTTGTTAATAGCATACATTAATCCTTAAACATCATGATTTTAAGTTTTAAACAAACAAACATACTAATTTCGACGATGGATTTCATGTTGCAGCATGGTGAATGGGAATGCAGTCTAAATACTGTAGAGGCATGTGCAATCAATACATGGCCTAATGTGGTAAGATTAATTCAACAATGTGAAATGATCAATCTTTCTATGTCACTAACATCTAACACAAAATATTATTGACTAATGTAGGATGGCCACTTCCCTTTTATCCATTGTGTCGAGAGTTTAAGTTCCGATGACAAGTATACTAAATGGAAAACTTGTTATAAGAAATTGAAGTTAGACCCAAAACTTGTTACTCGTTGCGTCACTAAAGGGCTTGGATACAAGGTTAGTTTTCTTGGCTAACGGTTGTATTTTGAACTTACGTCGCATGATCAAATATATGCATTATATATTTATACGTCTAATATGCAGCTAGAGCTACAATATGCGGCTGAAATTGCCGCTCTTAAGCCTCCTCATGAGTTTGTGCCATGGGTCGTGGTAGACGGGAAAGCACTCAAAGAAGTAAGTATTGTGTATTATCTTTAGTGAAATGACATTGTCATTTGATAAATATGGTTTAGTGAAATGACATTTGTTTGAGTTGTAGGATTATGGAAATTTCACGAGTTACATATGTAAGGCTTACAAAGGATCTAATGTGCCCCAAGCTTGCAAAGAGTTATCTCTCTCTAATTACAGTGCAAAACCTTTCAATCATGTGTGCTACAACAAACAAGATAGCAATGAAAAGTCAAAGTCAACGGCTTCGAAATCTTTGTAAAGCTAATGTGGGGCTTTATTCCACATTTATGTTTTGAGAAACATGTTATGACAAGATTATGAATTAATAAAATATATCATTGAGAAAATAATTAATATTGTCAAACTAGATAATATATATAATGTCCTTTTAGTTACATGAGTTGCAATACAGTTACTATTTGATTAATTCTTATATTAATCCTAGCTTTAAAGGGTAGAATTCTTTAATTATTATGTAAAAGAATTAAACACATTCTAACTTTATGTGGACTAGTTCACCAACTTATGTAGAAACGCAATCATCAAATGATTCCTAATTTGAAAACCCCCGAACGTATATATACATGCTCGTAACGTGTGGATATGAACGTTTGATCAAATTCTCGCGCAAGCTAGGTTTAGGTATGGATTACAGTAATTTGCGCTTTGCTTACTTTTGGGCCATCATATGCAATGAACTACAAAAATTTGCGTTTTAGACACTCAACTTCTGCGCTATAGTTCGACCAAGTAAATACAATATGTAACTGTATACCAGAATTAGTTTACATGCCAACTTCAATTCATTTAGTTGATGTTCGTTTCTGTTTCTTGATTATCACCGCCACTGCCATGCTTTGGATATTGGTATGAGAAGCTTGAGATTGAGCTCGTTTCAAATAAATTTAATTTTAATTTTCACAATCGGATACCAGTTAGCTCAAGAACAACGTCGTTAAGGCTTTGTTTGGCGTGTGGTAACGTTGGTGTGTGTATAAACTTAATTTTGTTCAATACCTACTTATGGCAATAGTTTTACCAGTTAAGAAGACATCTTCATTTTAAGCACTTTAGCGATAAATCCATATAACGGTCACCAATTGGATTACATCTAGATTTTGCAGGTCTGGAAGGCTAGTTGACGAAAACTGGAGTTAAAAGAGCTTGGATGTAAGTTAGAATTGATGCAAACGCGTGTTAGTTGACACACAAGACAATATTGCCTGGTTCGCCACGAATCAGAGTATCAATTACCAGATGAAAATGATG
Source organism: Ambrosia x helenae (assembly GCA_030844895.1). Taxonomy (NCBI): domain Eukaryota; kingdom Viridiplantae; phylum Streptophyta; class Magnoliopsida; order Asterales; family Asteraceae; genus Ambrosia; species Ambrosia x helenae. Next base: position 69,026 of record JAUTDX010001481.1, on the reverse strand, counting down.
CAAACTTGTGTCATACTCATTTGCTATACCTTGAGATTAAGCTTCAACCAAAAAATGATAATCATAATAAACTGAAGTCTCCAAGTGAGCATATAATAACCAATAGATCATCTCGATTTAGACATATAGACAAACCAATGACTTAAGCAACAGCCTCACGTGATGATACACCCAATATTTGACAATCTATAAGTTGATAAATGTTCACACTTAATCAAGAAATGGCAAACATGTTGCACATGTTTACAGTCTTGAACAAATCAATAATGTGATGCAAACAACTGACAAGCGATGTTTATACATTTCACTAAGGCTGCGGATAATGGGTTAACGCCCCAGCCCGAGTGGCTGTGAAAGGGTGTAAAAACACCCTTCCAGGAGCGTTATCCACGGTTAAAGGAGCGTGAGAATGTGGGGGTTAGCAGGCTCACGCTTGCAGCACACAAAAGTGAAAACAACCAACTGGGAGTTAATTCCACACACCTATGAAATAAAATTCCACATCATGATGTCTTTAGACGTTTCTTTTTTAGTTTAACTACTGATAGTGAAACCATTACACATAAATGTAAAAATTAGTAAGCGAGAGTCCATATCTACGTGGAAGTGACGTGAAGTGAAAAAAATGTGAAAGCATAACAAATGATGATTATCTCATACACTCACAATGCACAAATAACACTAAATCCTTTATCAGTCGAATTTGTACTCTTTGAAGAGAATCGTAAGAAATTCTTTTTGCTGTAAAAAGTGTCTATGATAGATTGCTAGACACTAGTCTCTCTAATCCAATTCTCATTATAGGTTTTTCGACTCAAGTTCTAGAAAATTTGAAGCATAAACCATTTGTGTTCATACAAAGCGATTGACTTGTACAACCCTATTGCCAATGCTCGCCTGGGCGCAAGAAAAAGCCCCACTTAAATGCCCTCGGACCTAGAATCTAACCAAAATCCTCCAACCAAGCTTGGACACGTCTAAAACAATTATACCAACCCTAAACAAACATAAAACAACTAAAACTAAGTGCATTGCACCAAAGCGTAAGGCTCACCCTTTGCGCCTTGCGCCTACGAACATCCATATTGTACACAATTACTCAAAATACACGAATTTACCACAAATAACTTATAATCGAGCAACAATTTAAACTATTAATATTATCGATTTCACAGAAATATATAGATTCAACAACATTAAAAACCCACAACAGAACAGAACAGAAGATTGTAATTTAAATTATCATAATAACCAAAAACATAAGAACAGTTGTTCAACACAAATCAATAATAAAAAAAACTACAGAAACAGCATCATGAGACGATTTACTTAGATCTTTGTCTCATTTTTCGACGCTTCCTCTTCAACCTCCTCATTCTCTTCTTCTTCCACTGCACACAACAACGTTAATAATAATAATAATACTAATAATAATAATAAAAGTTGATTGATAGGAGAATCACCTTAGCTCTCATGTTGTCGACGGAAAGTTGCAGGTGCCTGTGGGTTTGTTTTGGAGGTAAACGGCGGCAACGTCGATAATATTATTATGGTTTAATAGGTTTTATAGTGAAACCCTACTTTTTTTATACTTATATGAGCTGCAATTTGGGCTTAGTCCAGAGTAACCAGGCCCAAAGATGTTAAATCATTAAGAGTTAAGACATTGTAATTCGGTTTGGTCCAGGATAGATAGCCATGCCTAGAGGTGAGCAAAAAACCGGTTTGGGAACCGGAACCGCACGAACCGAACCGAACCGGTTCGTTCAAAAATCGGTTCCTACACGAACCGGCCCGGTTTCTACAAGAACCGGCGGTTCTAGGATCGGTTCCCCATCCTCACTAGAAAAACCGAACCGAACCGATTTTAACTCAAACCGGTTTGGGAACCGGTTCCTAAAAACCGGTTTGGAACCGGTACGAAAAAAACGGTACTTTTTAATAAAAAAACTGAATTTTATGTTAAAAAAAATTATATATAATAAAATTATACAAAAAAGTTTCCACACATCTATAATCTATAATCTATAACTTATAATAAAAGAATTGAACTTTGATGATTTGGCATTCAATGTAGGCCTCAACCCCTACTTAAATGTGCCACGTGGCATCATGTGGGATTTTTTAATTTTTGATTTTTTTAATAAATCTATATATATTATAATTATTTTAGGAAAAGATAAGAATTTAAAAACAAAATTAAATTTTCTCTCTAATGTTTCCTCCCATAACTTTTAAACGTTAATATCTTTTATATACGAGGTTTTTTAAAGAACAAAATTACACCAAATTAACGAGCGTTTTATTATCTTTCCAACGAGTACCATAGTGCTATATAAAAAACGGAGAAAAAAACAACAAATATTTTTGTGGGGTTTTGTTTTCAAATATATTTTACTGTACTAATAAATCACAAACGATAAACATACCTTCATATGCAGAGATTCTTTTTTTTTATATTTGAATATGATAACTTATGGCAGAAATTTGTTTAAAATAAATAATAATAATAATAATAATATTATTCATTAATCATGTATTGATAAATCATTAATTATATTGTCATACTAGGTTAGAGCCCCGCGTGTACACGCGGTACATATCCATGTCAAATGAAAAAAAATCTATAAAGATTGTAGTATGCAAATTTATTTATTGAAAATTACGTAATACAATTCGTGTGAATTTTGGTATAAAAAAGTTTAATGTCACCCAATAACATATATATGAATCAACAAATGTTTGAGTTGACGTGATTTAAAAACAAATAATGAAATGAATAAACATATATTTATTGTAACGACATACAAATGAAGATTAAATTCAAAGTAAATAACTGTAGTTTAACAAATCATACAACCCAAAATTATAAAAAAAATTAAACAATTTATGCAAAATATGATCGCATACTTATTCACAAACTTCAAAATATTTTTTTATAGACAACATTTGCTATTTATTATTAACGCTGTCATCTTTGCCCAATATTAGTATCTTCAGGCCATCTCTACTTTTGTCACTTGGCAGCGACATAAAACTGCCCATGTGTAAAAACAGGATCTTTCAAATACAGACCTACCCTAAATAGGGTTTGTCCTTGACTCTTATTTATTGTCATTGCGAAACATAAAGTAAGAGGGAATTGTCTTCTGTTAAATTTGAAAGGAATCTTCTTATCAGATGGGGACAGCCTAATTCTTTGGAAAAAAGTTCGCATTCCAATCTTACTCCCTGAATTATTTTAGCTTCTATAACACGGTTTGACATGGCAAGACGATTTGAAACTTGTGGCTTTGAAAAGAATTTATGTCCACTTATAGGATCCCTGAACCATTTGAATAACAAAACAGGGAAATTTGTCAAAAACAACTCTGGTGAGGAAAAGAGACATTTGGCATTATAATTGTATTATCATCAAGAATTTAATGTAAATACTAGTGGGAATGCCCGCGCGTTGCTGCGGGTGCATTTACTTTATTGTCTTTTAGTTGTTGGAGTTTGTGGTGTTTGTGTGTATGTCGTTTGTGTATGATTCGTTATTTTGATACGAAGTACATAGGAAGCAACAAGCTAGTAGTAGGGTGTAACGCATAAATATTGGTTACTAAATTTTGAAACTCATAAACATAGACTACAATAACAATGAAGATCCGAACAAGTTACTAACATCCGGTATCATTTGTTTTCAACACATTAATTAGTAGTAAAAATTAGAAGATCAACATACAAGTGCTAGTTGAAACTGGTGCTTACATTGTGTTTGTTCCTTATGAATTATGATACCAAGGTACAAGCTTCGGGTAGTCCGGTGGAAGAGTTTGCAAAATTGATTGTATCAGGCGCTGTTTGAGGAAGTGCACATGTGAAATTCCCAAGCTGGTACGACGTGTTTCTTTTGTACAAGGCGTTTGCACCTGACGTGGACATTCCGCTTGCTTCTATCACCCCAAGGCACAAGAGCGACTTCTTTCATTGGTACAGGAAGACCTCTTTTAGAAGCCCCATTGCCACCAAATCGGAAAACCGTGGTCTCATACACTTCTGTTCCTCGATTGCAACTTGTTGAATGAAGACAGGACATCTACAATCTACAATTTCAATTTGTTTATGTTGTTAATGATGTTTTTTAAAGAATGGGCTTGAATAATATTTTATGGTTAAGTTGTTTGAATAACTAAAGTATGCATATGAGTTGCTAAAAACAGACATGTAAACTTTATATGGTTTAGTTTACGGTATTCGTAAAAGATTATGTTTTATGTCATAATAGAATTTGAAACATAGTTAATTTTAAACCCATGTCGTGTTCAGGTTCATGTCGAACTTGTTCTAAACTTGTAATTTTAGAGTTCTAAGATTTAAAAGATAAAAAATAACGCGTGTGGTCTTGCCGAAATTGTTCGAATTGATCTGGTGGTTTTAAATCCATGTCGTGTTTATGTTCATGTCAAAATTTCGTGTTCTCATCAATGTGTGAATACGGCCTATTTAATAATAGAACTGGAATTTTACACCGACTTGTACATAAACTGAATGAAGTCGGTGTAACATTTTCCAAACATAACAAACATAATCGTAAACGGAGCAAATTAATAACATATACAATCATCGGTTACATATATGATTTCTAAAACCAACTCAATCAGAAACTTGGTAAAGCTGTATGAAAAAATGTGACCCTTTACTGTCGGGTCGGGTGAATTCCATAATAGACGCTAGTAAAGGGTCACTTGAAACAAAGAATGTACATCTAGTTTAAGGCATTGGTAGCAGCATAAAGAAAATCCAAGAAGCCTGTCCCCTTTAGGATTCCTTTACCATTCAAGACTCAAGAGTTCAAAATCTAACAGCAACAAGAACCCGATTATCGCCGCTTTTCCGTTAATTATTTCGTTGTTTCTTGTAAACCCGAATCCTCCTGACCCCACCTCATCAACCACCATTCTTACCTAACATAAGAAAAACGAGAAATTATTAAACGTACTCGATTAAAATGGAAACGGGTCACGAAGGTTGAAAGTTGGAAGTCTCCCAATATATTCAAAATGCCTAGATCATCATAGCCGTTTTCATTTAACTATCAGATTATCGTTGTAATAATAAAGATTTTGAATAGTTGTTTAAAGATTAATCATTTCTACATAAGGAATATCAAAGACGAAAAAATGTTTTATGTATTGACCCGAATACTTTTTGACCCACTTTGGAAAACTACCCGTTTTGACCCATTACCCAACCCGTCAAATATGTTTAAGAAAGGAAGGTAGGATGTGTGTCTAAACTCTAAAGTAATTAGTGCAACGTGAAGCTGCAACAATCAGGACTGTATGCAAAAGCTAACTATGATTCTAGTAGTCCAACTATTTATAATCAAAATTATGAGATATGTGCATGCAGTTAAGAAGTTTCTATAATAAATGATTATTCAGAGATAATCACTTTTGACCTTTTGAGTGTTTGGAATCTTTGGATGGAGTCAATGAGATTTTAAGTTATAGGGTTATTGTATAGTCAAATAACCAATTATGTATAATCAGTTTGATAGGGCATCTAGAACTGATAACTATTTGGATATAGTAAATCATGGTACAATAATTCAATAGCAAACACTTCATATTTATACCACGAAAGCAAAATGGTCTCACCATCTTGAATAATAACTCTCCGTTCACCTTTTGGCAGTGCAGACAACGGATTTTTCTAAGCCTATACACATCTTTAGAGTGAGTTGAAAAATAGAGAGGACTAAGAAAGAGAACTCACCTTCCACACAATCTCATCAAGACACAAGCATATTCTACCATACTTATCCAAGAAAAGGCGCTCTGTCAGCGGCTTCCCACATACATCTGTCACCAAAAGTTATTAAAAATGATTTGATAAAAAGAGACAATATTGATAACCCATTTCATGAAAATTGTAATTTTTTTACTGGCCCAGAACTATGGCTGTGTCTGTGTTCTTTAAGTCTGGTGCCAGCTGGCTTAAATCCGGGTGCCAATTATACCACCAAACAAATTCTCTGGCTGAGTGCGCAACTCTCAAATCCTGCAATAGTTAAAACGACATTATTTCAATCAGAAGCTACTTCTTTTATAAAACGATTCAGAAAGTTTAGCTCATTAAAAATACACTTTTGGCAACTTTTCAACACACTTGATAAAGTTCGACCCATTTAACCCTCTTCCTTCTAAGCTATTTTTTTTTAATTCTACATGCTTAACCAGTCGGAAACACATAAAAAGCGTGTAAATGTTATATCTGCAAATGACCAGGAAAATAACATACCTCTCCTGGTCTACCAAGAACTCTGTCATACACTATGTTTAAAAATTTAAACATAAATACTATTTTCTTAACCTAACTCAAGCACATACATTAATAGCATTAAACCTAAGCAAACACAGAAACATAACAAAATTGGCATACCATATCTCCACAATTTCAGCATGATCCTTAAGAACGCCTTCCACAATAAATCAAAAAATTAGTTTGTATCAAACATTTATTTTGTAAAAAGTGTGGGTTAAGCAAAACAACAAACAACTTGTGGGCATGAAAGTAAACCAAAAATTAATCTACATGAACCTATTTTAAAAATAACTCATGCAAGTAATAAACTTGTTCTTTATATTTACATATAAAGCCCATAAAAGAAAGAAAGAATCAACTACCACTTGGTAATCAAAGTCTTAAAATTGAAAATTATGAGAAATAAGTTGTACCATTACATCATCTCCTCCCAATTTGTGTGAGCGTGTGAAGTTATGTATAAAACTGACAAGTACGAGGTGAAGTGATGACCTACTAATGCCGACGGAAGTGACAGGAGGATGAAAAGATGAAGCTTCATAACGGTCCAATCCGCTAACGTCTCCGGTAATCATATTCATCGCCATTCTTGGAATTACGGCATTGATTTGTGATATATCTAAAAAATTGAAACAATTAGTAAAAACGTTCTTCTATTCAATTACTCTGCTCACAAATGTATGAATTGAAGCTCTTGAAGTTTTTCAGAGTATTTGGAATGATGAACAGGATTATAAGAAGAATGGCAATGTGTTTAGAGAGGAAAGGACCCTAAAAAGGTGGGAGTGGGCTACTGAATCGTCCCTAACCTATTTCCATAAAATCGAATTTAACCTTGGTTGAGGAAATTCCTGTAACTCTCTGCCTTTAAATTCAAATAATAACTTTTCATCAATGATCATTCATTTTAAAAACCTTTGATAATTGCTTTCAATGTTAAATGCACAATATTGATGTCAAAATTGTTAAAGCACATGGTACAAGCATCTTAATGCATCACATGGTACAAGCATCTTAATGCATCACATGGTACAAGCATCTTAATGCATTAACAAGGGTATAAATGGAAGAAACATGGCAAAAATTAGAGATTTACACTTGAGACTCTTGAGATGCCATCTTAACTTTGCCAAGTTAGACATCTTTGCCCATTGCTCCCTCTTTATAATGTAATATAGATATCCAGAAGACCCTAAACTGTTTTGACGGTTTGACTCATAACCAATGACCTAAAAATCAAGCTAAAACCACGGTGAAAATCAATACTAAATGAGATTAAAAATGTTAATAAGTAACCTCAAAAAATGTAATCAATAATTCAAATCAATTAAATTGGGTCAATAATATTAAAAATAATAGAAAAATTAAATTGGGTCAGTAATATTAAAAATAAATTTGTAAAAATAGTAATATAAATAACTGAGATTAAAAATGTTAATAAGTAACCTCAAAATTGTAATCAATAATTCTAAACAATTACATTAAAAACATCCGCATTTGAAATTAACTTACCAATTATCGACAAATTATTATTGACATCTTAAAATTAGCATATTACTATTAAAATGATTTTGATGATTATGTTTTAATGAAAGCTGATTACAGAAAGTCATAATATAAAAAATTAATTTTCGGTCAATAATATTAAACATAAATTCATAAAATTAATAATATATAAATGAGATTAAATTTTTTTACTAAATAACATTAAATTCTTGCAATTATTATTAATGTCAATAAATAACATTAAAACTCTTAATAAATAACATTAAAAATGAATAAATCTTTTTAATTGCAATCAAGAGCAATCAGAATTCGTAAAAATAGTAATATAAATAAATGAGTTTAAAAATCTTAATAAATAACTTTAAAATCGTAATCAATAATTCAAATCAGTTACATAAAAACATCCGCGTTTCAAATTGACTTACCAATTATCGACAAATTATTATAGACATCTTAAAATTAGCATATTACTATTGAAATGCTTTTGATGGTTATCTTTTAATAAGAATTGATTAAACGAAAGTCATAATATGAAAAATTAAATTTGGTCAATAATTTTAAACATAAATTCGTAAAATTAGAAATATACATAAATGAGATTAATTTTTTTTACTAAATAACATTAAATTCGGTCAACTATTATTAATGTCAATAAATAACATTAAAACTCTTAATAAATAACATTAAAAATGAATAAATATTATTAATTGCAATGGAGACCAATCAGAATTCGTAAAAATAGTAATATAAATAAATGAGATTAAAAATCTTAATAAATAACCTTAAAATCATAATCAGTAACTCAAATCAATTATATTAAAAACATTCGCATTTCAAATTGAATAAATCTTATTAATTGCAATGAACACCAATCAGAATTCGTAAAAATATGAGATTAAATAACTATTGAAGTTAATGGTTGCGAAAATTTGGGTAAAGATTGGTTTATCAATCAATCAGTCAATCAATCTTCGCTACATTTAGAAATCTAATTTACTCTATAAATTGATGACCAATTATGCCATAATTGTGTAAAATTCATTCAATTTTAGAAATCTAATTTCAAAACACGAAACCTTCTTTCGCAAGTTACACTCTATGCTTAGTTAAGTATCAATTCATAACAATTAGATAACTACACATTCATAACATATTTTTTTAGAATAAAAGATTTGTATAATAAGTGTTAAAATTAAAAAAAAAACTTTAGTTGTTAATCGATTCTTAAAATTTGTATACATAGATATATGTTTAAAATGGTTGTCTAGAATATTCATTGAGTTAATATTTGTACTCCTAATCGATTCTATATTTTGAATAATATACAACTGAATGCTTTATTGTATTTAAATTATGGATTAAATTGATTCATAATGAATCATTAATACAAAAAAAAATGGTAAAATTGATTCATAATCAATCATACATAAATTCGATAAATAAATTATGGTAAGTCGAAATTACAGATTTAATTGATTTATAATCAATCATACATAATAAAAAATTGATTAAAATTATATATAATTATGGATTAAATTGATGTTCCATCTTACGGATTAAATTGATTACTAATTACCTAAAATAATTTCGTATTAAAATTAAATTCGTTTCATTAAGTTATGGTATGTCTAACTTATTGATTATAAATTGATTTATAATCAATCATCATACATAATAAAAGATTGATTAAATTGATTCATAAATAGGAATTAAATTGATTCATAATTACGAATTAAATTGATTCATAATTACCAACAATAATTTCGTATTAAACTTAATTTCGTCTCATTAAATTATGGTAAGCTGAAATTAGAGTTAAATATAATAAATTTAATGAGACATAATTTCGTAAAATAATTTAATGAGACAAAAAAATGGTAATAAATTTAATGAGAGTTATTATTGTAAAGCAAATATAGTAAACCTAAATTTATTACCATTTTTTTGTCTCATTAAACTATTTATATTTCAAATTGACTTACCAATTCAAATTCAATTTCATTAATTTCATTAATATTAATAATTATTAGTAATTAGTAATATATTCGTAAAATAGTAATAGAAAAATTCAATTCGGTCAATAAGATATAAATGGATTTAAAAACCGTAATATTAGTTTTAGCATTAGTTGGAATGCTGTTGCACAATCAAGTAATTCTGTGTAGAGCAACTGAGATGGATTTGATAAAACTATCTATATAGATGAAGTGCAAAAATGGAAGGCATGTATTAAGACGCCAATCAATGAAAATTGATTGAAATTAGCGAAGTTATTGCCATCATATTTTAAATAGCATTTATGACTAATTAGAACAGTATAATATACAAAATTAACTGATAAATTAGTATTGATTAATTATTAAAGTCGTATAAGTAAAATTGGTAAGTTTCCATTATGTGTTTAGTATTTTGGTGTAAAAGATTTATAAGTTTTGAAATTCAAAAATAAGATATACTAAATGTGGTTTTTTTGTTTAAACATTTTTACAAGTAATAATTATGACTTACGAAATTCAAACGTATTATAAAAATGTTTGGTTTGTTAGTTGTTTACATATTATAAATACGTCTTTTACATCTAAATATATATGGATTGATGTTATATATCAAACATGGTAGTTTATAAAATGTAAACTAAATATATAAATTAACATACTTTTCTGTAACAAAATCTATTTAATTTAGTATACAATTATAATATAAGTGATTTTTTTCCTTATATATTTGTATTATGGAAAGTTTAAAGTTTAGTATGAATATAGAAGGCGTAAATTATGATAAAGCATTAATTATGTAGTGCAAATTAGTATTTGAAATTTAAATATTGTCCTAAATTACTCCACCTATTATGGTTAACCTAAATTACATTAATTATATTAATTGATTGACAGTCAATATAATTAATACAAAAGAATAAATGTGAAGTAATATTCAAATCTTAACAAATCACATTAAACACTTAATATAGTTTTCAGGATCAAATCTTGATTGATTATTAAAGTCGTATAAGTAAAATTGGTAAGTTTCCATTATGTGTTTAGTATTTTGGTGTAAAAGATTTATAAGTTTTGAAATTCAAAAATAAGATATACTAAATGTGGTTTTTTTGTTTAAACATTTTTACAAGTAATAATTATGACTTACGAAATTCAAACGTATTATAAAAATGTTTGGTTTGTTAGTTGTTTACATATTATAAATACGTCTTTTACATCTAAATATATATGGATTGATGTTATATATCAAACATGGTAGTTTATAAAATGTAAACTAAATATATAAATTAACATACTTTTCTGTAACAAAATCTATTTAATTTAGTATACAATTATAATATAAGTGATTTTTTTCCTTATATATTTGTATTATGGAAAGTTTAAAGTTTAGTATGAATATAGAAGGCGTAAATTATGATAAAGCATTAATTATGTAGTGCAAATTAGTATTTGAAATTTAAATATTGTCCTAAATTACTCCACCTATTATGGTTAACCTAAATTACATTAATTATATTAATTGATTGACAGTCAATATAATTAATACAAAAGAATAAATGTGAAGTAATATTCAAATCTTAACAAATCACATTAAACACTTAATATAGTTTTCAGGATCAAATCTTGATTGATTATTAAAGTCGTATAAGTAAAATTGGTAAGTTTCCATTATGTGTTTAGTATTTTGGTGTAAAAGATTTATAAGTTTTGAAATTAAAAAATAAAATATACCAAATGTGGCTTTTTTTGTTTATTCATTTCTACGAGTAATAATTATACCTTACGAAATTCAAACGTATTATAAAAATGATTGGTTTGTTAGTTGTTTACATATTATAAATACGTCTTTTACATCTAAATATATATGTATTGATGTTATATATCAAACATGGTAGTTTATAAAATGTAAACTAAATATATAAATTAACATACTTTTCTGTAACAAAATCTATTTAATTTAGTATACACTTATAATATAAGTGTTTTTTCCTTATATATTTGTATTATGGAAAGTTTAAATTTTAGTATGAATATAGAAAGCGTAAATTATGATAAAGCATTAATTATGTAGTGCAAATTAGTATTTGAAATTTAAATTTTGTCCTAAAATTACTCCACCTATTATGGTTAACCTAAATCACATTAATTATTTTAATTGATTGACAGTCAATATAATTAATACAAAAGAATAAACTTTTGGGTACATATCATTACCCCATATTATTGACGACATAGCTTCAACAACTTTTTTATTAAAAGTCCGCCCTGCTCCTGATGATCCAAAATTCGGTTTATAAATCGAAACCCTAACACACGAATGCATATAATCAGTCAATAACCTGGTAAACAAAAACACGAATAAACAATTTACAAAATCAATTTAAAGATAAAGAAAACACTGAATTATAAAAATTTAAAGATTTAAAAAACATGTACCTAAGCAATTACAACATTACATTTGACATTGGTGTGCCCCAAAACAATAGCATTTGTCTCATTTGCATTTTCATATTCAAAGAGTATATACAATGCAGTAGAAAAAAGCTTATCGAGCAGTCTTAAAAAACGTAAATATTAAATACGCTAACTTAAAAATAAATATGACAAAAAGAAGTAATAAAAGAAACATGAATTATTATAAACCCGACTCCTTTATAATTTTTGAAAAAGTTATGCTTGGCGCCTAAGTTTCTTGGTCAACCGATAATTAATGCATTCAAGGATATTTACTACATTTCCAAATATGTGGCACAAACTTAGGAAACTAATAATCCAAAATTAAATGCTCCATAATTATTTCAGATCCATATCCAGAATCCGAACTGAGATTTGGCTCCTTACTCGATCAAATCATATTAACATAACAATCCACTCTTTAACACCAAACCATATGAGATCTTTAAGAACAATTATGAACAATATATGAACATCATATCTCGACCTTAAAAGTCATGCATCCCATCCAACATAATAGTTAACATCACTAATCACAAACAGATAATAATAAAAGATATAAACAATGACATTTTGCTTTTAGAAAAATAGCTACTTCGCATTAATAAACACACACACACAAAAAAAGATTACCACATACCTTTTAGTTGCAGCGGTGGATGGTATTCTAGTATTCAAATGAAAAAACATCTAAACATTCAATATATTTCTTCAGAACGGTTTGAAGATCGTTTGCACTTTCAGAAGTGATTCCATATTATAACTAACCGATTCCTTTACAAAAAAAGAGTGGTTCCATATTAATCAGATGAAAAAACATCAAAAAAGAGTCAATATATACCATCCGATTACTTTACAAAACGATGACATAAAGAAAACGAATCTGGAACCTTTATAAGCCACGATTTCTTCATAAAGGTTTGAATATTGTTTCCACATTCTGAAGTGATTCCATATTATTACTAACCTTTATAAAACACGATTTCCTCTTTGAATATTAAACCGGTTTATGTCAAAGTAATTGATTGATGTTACGATAACATAAAAGTTTTCCAGGTTTGAGGATCATATGATATGCCTATTTTTAACGTTTATGAATCGGAACACGTTACAATGGATGAACTTCCTTCAATCTACGTGAAAAAGAGACATACCTAGAAGGAACAATGAATAAAAAGAAGAGTGATGAATGTGGTTTGGAAGATTTGTTAGTGAGGATTTGAGAGTGTAATGGAAGAATGTAGGAAATTAAAATGTAGAAAAGACTATTTATAGGGAGCAAGTTGGAGCTCCATATTCAATATGGATACCTTAAACTCTCTCCTAAGCCTTCATTCAACCCAAGTGACCTCAATTATTATATAGATAGATTAGATATTTTATTATGTTATATTAGATATTTTAACCCCGGGACACTCCCGGGATAAAAGCTAGTACAAATATATACCCATACACCTTAAAAAAATTATAAAAATCAATAAAAGTTGAACTTTATGTAAAAAAAATAAAATTTTGTGTTGTCTTTTAAAAAAATGTGCGCGTAAGAACTGATTAAGAACCGAAACCGGTCTTACGAATCGACAAAACTGGTCCAAAACCGAACCGATTTGGAACCGAAACCGGTTCGGCCAGGAACCGGTACTGTAGCGAACCGGTTTGGAACCGAAACCGGTTCGGCCAAAAAAACCGATTTGCTCACGTCTAGCCATGCCCAAACCCTATTATCTTATACTTGTTGTTTAAAATCTATATATTGTCTGGTTTGAGTAACTTGAACCTAGGATTATTCACTAGATGTAGATGAGACGTGCCGAGCCGAACCGAACCGAGTTGATTTTGCTCATTTGTGTGTATATATATATATAGGGACAGGTTCAAATACAAAGTAATGAAAACGTGCGAAGTGTGCGAAGTCACGTAACATACAAAATTACGTAACATGGACAGAATACCTACTAGTTCCATAACTAAAATCACGTAACATATAGTCCATTACCAAAAGTTACGTAATTTTGTATATGTGATTTTTTTAGTTATGAACTACTAGTGATTCTGTTCATGTTACGTAATTTTAGGTATGAACTAGTAGTGATTCTGTCTATGTTACGTAATTTTGTATGTTATGTTTTTTAAGGGTATGAAAAAAATTTTATGTAAAGTTTTGAATGATTCTGTCTTATGGTACGTAATTACGTAATGACCTATATGTTACGTGATTTTAGTCATGAACTAGTAGTGATTCTGTCTATGTTACGTAATTTTGTATGTTACGTGACTTCGCACACTTCGCACGTTTTCATTACTTTGTAGAATAACCGTCCCCTATATATATATATATATATATATATATATATATATATATATTAATAGTATATTGAAAGTATATATTTAGTGTAAATATATTTATAATATATTAAAGATAAGTAAAAGGTAATTCAAGCCGGCAAGTTTTTGTTTGTGTTTGGCTTGTTTCTAAATCAAACCAAGTCGATCAGCTCGTTTACATCCAAACAAAAAATCGAACGAGTATTTAATGAGCATTTTTCGAGCGAGCAACAAGTGCTAAGCTGTTTGTACATCTCTACTTGATTCCGCACCACTTTAGTGGGGATAAATATTTGGAGTCACGGATAATCTGTTGACGGGTACTTTTTGTATAGGATTTGAAAACCATAACCTTTACTGCTATGTGTAACACCCTCGCGCCAAATGCAACCTTAGCCCAAAGCTCCAACCCCCAAATGACCGTGAAATAATGCCCCACCCAAGCGTGAAGGCACTTGTGTGAGGCGAGCAATGTGTGTGGGGTCGAAAGGTGAAAAGCGAAACCATTTTTTTTGACTGATTACATTCACAAACTTTGCACTCATTTGTTTATTTAACTTCCATGTGAAAGCACTACACACATTTAGTGGAAGTGGAACCGCTTTGTCTATGTGGCTCTACTTTTGGTGAACCAAGACATATAGTCTAAGACCATTCATAATGATACAACACATTTACCATCTCAACATAAAAGGCGTGACACACTGCCCCGTAAGGGCGTGATAGAAGGAGTGAGAGGTTTACCGTGAGGCAAATTCACGGTCATTGGCCGCAAGCACACACGCAACCCTTTTTTGCACCCGGCCATTATTTTTTATTTTATTTTCTTTATTTTTATTTTTCATGTGAAAATACACGCTTTTATTGAAAATAGTGAGTTAAAACAATTTACAATCTTGCCTACATAATAGTGACGTGGCACCAACTTTTCCAATTTATCGCGAAACCATTATAGCTAGCCTAATGGATTACAAGTGGGATATGCTCCTTCCATGCCTTCCGATGGTTGTTGATAATAAGTTCATCTAGCAACAACACATGGCGGTGAATCCATCACTACATGAGTTTTTCTTGGCATGGAATGCTTATAATAATGTTAGCTTCAATCACTGTCATTTTAAAGTCGGGAAAAAGCACCCAATCTTGTATGGATCTCTTCTTATCCACAATCTATGGTGTTATGGGACATGCCATGAAATTCAACATCTTCCTCATTCCACACTTAAAACCCAAATTATTTTATTCTTTATCAAGTTTGGATCAAATCTACTATTAAAAGAATATACCCGAGTCTTCTAAACTTTAGGATATATGCATGAATTGTTTGTCATGTGTATTTTATGTTTCTTTTTATTATAAATACTTACATTAAAGTAAATAGAGTAAACCGTACGGATGGTCCCTGTGGTTTCTCCAAATTTAAAATATGCTCCTAAGCTTTTCAAAATTACCCCAATGGAATATGTGGTTTGGATTTTATTACATCAGTAGTCTCTGACTTGGATGGAGGTTAAGTTTATCAGTTAAGCCTATGTGAAATTACTAAATTACCCATTTTTAAAAAAGTAAAAATAAAAGATATTATCAACCAAACGAGACCATAGCCTGCCGACAACCACCATAAACAACCACACCATGAGCCACGATTGAGAGCCAAATACCACCCACAGCCTACCTCATCGTCCCATCTCCTTTACTAACCACCACCAAAGACCACCACAAAAGCGTCACCACCTGCACCCGGATCTACCAGCACCGCCACCATCTAGAACCAAACAACTACCATCGGACCAACACCAACCCGTCGAGCCACCATCAAACTGAAACAACCACATTCGGACCCGTCACCATCGAACCACCACCGTCTCGGATGGTCCCTGTGGGTAGTTTGGTCATTTTATATGACTTAACTGGGAAATTTTAACGAAGTTAGCTGGTAAGGACCAAAGTATTATAAAATGTCAACGTTAGAGACCATTGAAAATAGATGGGGGCATATGTGCAATTCGCGCAAACCACAAGGACCATCTGTGTAGTTTACCCAAGTACATATAAGCACATAGTTATATATTCAAGGGTGAGGAGTTGGGTTCAACTGGTAAAACCTTTACAGTTAAGATGTTAGTGTGGTGTTGCTCTCCTTGAGGTCAGGGTTCGAGCTTTGTCAAAGACAGATTTTATGTAATTTAAACTGTTAAAAAAGTTGTATGATTCATAAGCAAACAATATCCAATCAAGTCTTCCAATTACATGTGTTTGTCTATCATTTTATTGTAATTATCATTCTAAGTCTACATATCTTAAACATTCGATGTGATGTGTTTACATAATTAACTAATTTGGCCCTCCCAAAGCAATTTGGTCCACAAATATAAAACATATACATAATAAAAAGTAATGTAGAACCTGGATGCAAAAACACGTATGATATGACATATGAATAGATAAAACTAACTACTTTCAAGATGTTTTTCATATTTTAAACTCATTATTTTCTTCAAATACATTATAGGTGTATAGTCACATCAACAAAAAATAGCATATGTAGTGATGTGATATACACCACTTCACATTCATGTGTTCACTTTCACTCACGTATCAAACTTCATTCGCATAAAGTCATGCTTAAAACCATGTCGTACCCGAAAGACTGTTTGATATCAACTTTTCACTCATGTATCTCAAATAAACATACATTCAGTCGAAAAAACCCATACGTACACCAAATCAACTCACTAAACGTTCCATTCACATATCTTAATTAGAAGCAACTAAACATCACTTGAATTTCTATTCACGACACACATAGTTTAGTTTAATTTCTATTCACGACACACATAGTTTAGATAACAAGCAACACTAATTCAAACTCATTTACATAAGATACAAACATAAGCCATTACATCACTTGAATCACACATCTATAAAATCACATCACATCACTAAACCCTTTTTTTTCCCGAAACAACTTTGACTTTTCCAAAAAAACTTTGACTTTTTTATAACTTTTTTCAAACCCATTTATATTTTCCGGATAATGTACAACTTGTTATGATAGTGAAGGCCCAAGAAAACTCACGCCACCTGACTTCCAATATCAGATGCCATCTGCAACCCAAACACAAACACCAAACAACAACAACCACAACAACAAAAACAACACAACCTTTGTCTACATATCCCTCAACTCAACACAACACATTAAACCATTAATCCATAAACTAAACAACTAGTAACCACAATACAATGGGAAGTGGTTCATCAACAAATCTTGACAGTGACCCAACAACCCATGTTGCAGAAGATGATCATGCAGCAGGCGGTCAACTCTATGTCTCTTTAAAGATGGAGGACTACACACCCAAAGGAGACCTTGTTCCTCATGTCTTTGGTTCTGTTTCTCTTGTTGGTTCTTGGGACTCATCTAAAGCTGTAATCTTTCATCTTTTTTGGTTCAAGATTTTAATCTTTTGTGTTGTTTTTAGGTTCAAGTTTGTATCTTTTTACATACCCATGTTTTGTTTTGTGTTTATTTAGCTTCCTATGGAGCGTGAATCGAGTTCCATGTGGCTGTTAAGCTTTGTTGTCTCTCCTAATCATGGTATTGTTTGATTTCCCTTGTGGGTTTTGTTTATGTTATTATTATTATTATTTGGCCAAATGCCCAATTTAATTATTGATTGGTTGTTTGATTGATTCAGTCAAACAGTTTGCCCAATTTTAATGTTATAGTGATTTATGTTTTTGAGTGAATATGAATTGTTAATAAGACTATATAGTGCAGCTTGAAGTCGCAATGATCGGTTTTTGTGTGCTTGGATTATTTTTGATTATCTGATTACTTAGCAAGACTGTCATTGTTGGTTATTTTATCGTTAAATTGTATGACTTAGGGGTTGTTTGGTAGCATCTTAATGATTTCGTTAAGAGGCTACCTCTTAATCGGTCAACATTTAAGTCTGTTTGGTTCACTGAAAGAACAACTCTGAATAAATCAGTAAGCTTCTTACCCATTAAGTTTCAAAATGATGCTGAATAAAAATTTTACTCATTTATCCATTCACATGTGTTCATAACCCTCAGTCGGCCATTCACGCACCATCTCGTCGACCCACCACCACCCCTCCACCACCAACTAGTCGGGCTGAGTCAAATCAGGCCTCTTACTGGTTCGGAGTCTCTTACCCGATCAAACCTCTTAATGGCTCAGCACTACTAGCGTAGAGGTTGCCAAACAGCTCCTTACTAAAACTAGAACACCGGATGCTTGTATGATCTTTACAACTAATGTACATGCCAACATATATTTTTACAAATTACAACATGTTTTGTTAAAGCTGATTCATGATTCTAATAATTGAGTATCGTATGATTACTTTCTTGTTATGTTTTAGAAACATTGGACTTCAAGTTCTTATTGAAGTCAAAGGATAATACTCAACCATGCATAGTGGAGGAGGGTCCTGCCAGGCAGTTCACGGGTGGGGCTCTGCAAGGGATCACAAGGGTGGCTCAGTTTAGGCTAAATGTGGATGTGGTTCTTGAATATAGAGTTTGTATCAAGGCTGATAGGGTTTCACCCTTTGATCTTGCTGCTAGTTGGAGAGCGTATCAAGAAAATCTTGAACCTTCAACGGTTCGTGGGATTCCTGATGTTAGTATTAATGCATCACACGAGGGTGGTGAGGTATGCAATTTGCACCTTTTCTAATAGTTCATAACTTTATATTACAAAATGATGCTTTTTATGTAGTTAATCTAGAGATGGCAAGATGGGGATTGTTCATGTTTGGGTAATGGGTCAAAATGGGTTATAGTTGTAAACTTGAAATGAGTTGGTTGTGAAGTACCAATTGAAAAACAACCACTATGTATCCACTGGAAGCAGTCTCTCTATCCCTATGGATAGAGGTAAGGTTTGCCTACATCCCACCCTCCCCAGACCCTACTAATAGCTATGCTATCTATGGGATCTACTTGTGGCTTTTGACACAATTACTTATCACTGGCTTGATTTTGGTGGTGGATCAATTCAAATGAAATACTTTTTGAGTGACAATTATCAAAACGCCTTCGTTTTTGCTATTGGAAACACTTACCACAATCAAAAGTCATTATTTCTACGTCAAACATCAAAAGATATTCCAATACTCTATTACTCTGTAGCACTACATTTTCTTTTCTCATATTTGAGTATCTAATTATAATTATTCGACATCACCTTCAAATGCACATCCAAACAGCCCTCTTCAACGCACTAAAATGTGTATGATGATAATCTGAATCAGTGTATGTCGTTTTTTTTTCTTTGTATTAGAACATCATTAAATAAAATCAAGGTTACGCCACCAATGGGTCGTTAAATTTGATAGGTGATCATCATATGATAATATCTTTTTTATCTGAAATCTTACTCAGAATGGTTTATCAGCAAGTTTGGATCTTGATCTTGAACAATATGTTGTCCCCGCTCCACCTACTTCTGTGGTATATGCAGCTAACTTGACGGAAAATCCAAGATCTTTGAAGCATGATGGTTCCGACAAGGGTGTGGAACTCACTGATCCTCTCCCAACTATAAAGGTTGCTTTTTTTTCAATCATAACTTGAATCAAACCGTTTATAACAAATAGATTAAGATTTGTTACACGTGCTTATGGCATTTCAATAGGAACCCGAAGCTGTGGACTCCGGAAAAGAAACAATGGGGCCGGATTCTGCTAAAATGCAGCATTCTCCTGGCATGGTTGAGTCAAAATCTGTTGGCACATTTTCACCAGTACAGAAACAATATAATGATAAAGGACTTTTTGTGGATAGAGGCGTGGGATCTAATCGGTTGGCTAAATCTGCAAGTGTAACTAACTTACCTGATTCAGAATCCAAGGTTTGTATAATATAATAACCATGTAAAAGTTTCTCTAGGGTTGTTTGGATTCATATATCATAAAATTTAATTTTCATAAGCATTCTTTTGGCCATTTTATGTATTATCTTATGTAATCACAACAAAAACACAGCCAAACGTCAACTCCTGCAGTGCATTTTATTACAGCTAATTTTCTTATATACTTATTTTCCAGAATCATGTGATCACTTTTAAAAGTCACATCCAAACACTCCCTAGACTTTTAGGGTGTTCTTTTGGCTTTTTTACATTGTAAGATATGAACTGTTTAGAACTCAATGCCGGCTGCTGCTGGAGCTGTTGCTGCTGCTGCCGTTGCTGATCAAATGCTTGGACCCAAAGAAGATATGCATCTGGCAATTGTCTTGGTGGGCCCACAATAATTTCTTAAAAATGAGAGGTGGCAAAATGGGCTGGTCGGGTAACGTGTCAAAACGGTTTGGCACAAAACATGTTTTAGCACGGGTCGCAGATGGGGCTGGCAATTTAGACACGAACACGATAACCTGACACGAACCTACACGATTTTAACAGGTTTCGTGTTTGGCCTTAACATGTTTCGTGTCTATAACAGGTCGACACGTTAAGACCTGTTTATTTTCGTGCCGTGTTCGTGTTTACATGTTTCGTGTTCTTGTCTTAACAGGTCTTATCGTGTCGTATCGTGTTTCTTATCGTGTCTTGTCGTGTCTTGTGTCTTATCGTGTCAACCTGTTTTACTAGGTGTTCCTTATCGTGTCTTATCGTGTTAACCTGTTATACACAGGTTCATGTTCGTGTTTGAAAAAAATGACACGATTAGATTTCGTGTCGTGTTCGTGTTTACAGATTTCAAGTCGGGCTGGATTTCATTACAAAAATACACTTTAAGCGGCTTTCAACATGTTTCCATTGTAGCTATTTTTTTTATTTGACCCATGACACATTTCCGCTCTTTTCTTTGATCCATTGTTAGGAATAAACCATAAATTGACTCAAATCATTTATAAGTAAATGGTTCAAAATTGCCACCTCTGCTTTTTATGATATCGAACCTTGATTTAACAGAAAAAGAATTCTAAAAAGTTTGGTGGTTGTGGTAGGTGGGCTTGCCGGCCGTGGCAAAACCTTTACTGCTGCTAAACTTACCAGGTATCTTCGTTGGTTAGGTCATGACACTAAACATTTCAACGTAGGAAAGGTGATTGCCTTCTCACACTATATTTGTATTTACACATTTTCAACTATCCATTAAAGCCTATGGACTTAATATAAATAATCTAATATTATTTTTCTTGCTGTGCAGTATCGACGGCTTAAACATGGAGCTAATCTGGTATATATGTTTGTTTTTTACTCTTGATTTAAAAATCTGTCCATTTTTTGGGTATTTTTCTTATTTAAAACTATGGAAAGTAAAAGGGGGGGGGGGGGGGGGGGGTTGAGATTTTAGGTGCGATAGTATTTTGATCAGTTATTTCATGACTAGACTGACCATTTGTATTTATTTTCACTCTTGAGTAATATTAGTAATCGTTAATGTTAATAGACCCGTATCACTGATGCAGAGTGCTGACTTTTTCCGAGTTGACAATTCAGAAGGCATGGAGGCCCGTAATGAGGTGAATGCCCATCGAAAGCATTGTAAACATATTTGTTTTTTTTTCCATAGTCATATGACCTAACTGTTCATATTTTATACCATTTGTATTGAACATAGATAGGGACTTCATTTAATTTCTAAAAGGAAGCTAATAGCATACAAGACTTAAAAATGGCAAAAAAAAAATGGTGGCACGAAATTTTCAACAAAATTAAATTAATATTTTTTACTTTATATGGTACACTGTATTGACGTGTTTCTTTGCAAATAGTTTTAATACATCACCTGCTACTAGGTAGCTGCTCTGGCAATGGATGACATGATAGCGTGGATGCAAGAAGGTGGCCAAGTAAGTCTTTTTACTTTTTATCAGAAGATTGTGTAAAATCGATTGTAGACTAGAAGGTGTGTGTGCGTGAACTTCTACCGTTCATCCGTTGACACACCCCTCTATAAGAAAAATTGAACAGTATTTCTGCTAATCCTGGCCTGACGCTCTTCTACACATACCAAGCGATTTTCCTTTGACCGCTGACCCGTTACTTATCCCGCCCATTTTGACACATCTACAAATTTTGGACATTTATATTACTGAGAAATGTTATGTTTGCATGCAGGTAGGAATATTCGATGCCACAAATAGTACTAGCCATCGAAGGAATATGCTTATGAAGATGGCTGAAGGCAAATGCAAGGTATGTTGTTGAGACCAAACTAATATTGTATTTATTTAAATAAATCAAGTGACAAAGACCATTAGGATATAAATTGTCTTGGAGGCATATGAGATATGACTCGTGATCTCTTGAATGATTGTCAATACAGATCATCTTTTTGGAAACAATATGTAATGATCCGAAGATTATTGAAAGAAACATAAGGCTCAAGGTTCAACAGAGTCCTGATTATGCAGAAGAGTAACATCACTCCCTCATGTTATTTCGGTTAAATATACGTGGATATAAAGTTAACGTGTATCTATGTATATATATCTACAGGCCGGATTTTGAAGCCGGATACCAGGACTTTAAAATGCGACTTGATAATTATGAAAAGGTAGTCTTTTGGATTTGTGGGTCCCATCTATGTTTCATAAATAACATAAACCAGAAATAATTGGCGAAAATGAATAGCTCATAAATCCCCCCCCCCCCCCCCCCCCCCCAACTATTTCTCTAGGTGTATGAACCGGTGAATGAAGGTTCGTATATTAAAATGATTGACATGGCTAGTGGGAAAGGCGGCCAGATACAAGTGAGTTCATATTTTTGTTTTTAAATTTGTTTTTTTAGCTTAGAAGTGAGTGAACCACACACACACATATAAAACTCACTCATATATATTACTTTTTTTTTCAGGTGAATAACATTGGTGGATATCTCCCTGGACGTATTGTGTTTTTCTTGGTACGCTATCGAAAAAATAAATACACATATCAATTTACATGTATATTTAATATGTAAACAAATTGGATAAATACAAGGCTCACTGATAAAAGATGATTTTCAGGTGAATACTCATTTGACACCTCGTCCGATTTTTCTTACGAGGCATGGGGAGAGTCGTGATAATGTTAGAGGAAGAATAGGAGGTGACACTGTTTTGAGGTTTGTTCTTCCATCTGATTAGAATTTAGAGGTGGCAGAATGGGAGGGTTGGTAATGGGTCAATAACAAGTATTTTTTGGTACGGCTCGGACCGGTTTGGTTGAATTAAGCGCCTTTTTTTATACAAATTTGGTTAATGTTTTATAAATTAGTCTACTTCTAATATAAATGATTCAGGAAGCTTTATGCAATAAAAAAGTACTTTGGGTGATTTTTGCGTGTATATCGTTTCCTTTTTCAGCTTTTCTACTTTTTACTATTTGACCTTTAGAGATAAAACATGTAAACCGCATGACACATTCGTTGATTAAAGACTCTGAAAAATAACCTCCGTTAAACCCGATTACTTTGTGTTTGTACCTGAGCTATGCTTTTTTTTTTTTTTTTTATAATTTATTCGACTTCTTTTGAGCAGTGGGAAAGGCGATCTTTATGCAAAGAAACTTTCCAACTTTGTAGAGAAACGACTCCAAAACGAACGAGCTGCTTCCGTAAGAATTCTAATTGATCCTGCTTCCCTTTTGTGATTTATTTGTTATTTTATAATAATAGTTTGGTTAATGATGATCTTTAAATCTTCATATTTCACAACATTTTCATTTTGAACTTGTAGGTATGGACAAGTACGTTGCAGAGAACAATTTTGACTGCAAATCAAATAGTCGGATTCCCAAAGGTTAGTGTTAATGTGAGATTTGCAGATATCATTTTAAAATTTTATGAAATATTTTTGTATCCTTTTTAATATAGGTACAATGGCGTGCACTTGATGAGATAAATGCTGGCGTATGTGATGGGATGACATATGAAGAAATAAAAAAGAACATGCCCGAGGAATACGAGTAATTCTATCCCTATTTTTAAATATCGAGTTAGCATTTATCATGTGGTGTTTTCTCTAATCTAAGAATTTTAATTTTTCTTATCATTTAAGGTCACGAAAGAAAGATAAATTGAGGTATCGGTATCCCCGTGGAGAGTCCTATTTGGATGTAATACAAAGGTTTGCCCTTTCTTACTCGATGAACTACACGTTCGACCCGTTACCTTTAAGTGGGTCAATTTGGGTTCTGTTATCTCAATTAGAACCACCCATGATAATTAAAAACTTACTGAAATGTTCTATAATCGAACATTCGAAACATTAACTATTTGTAAATTGTTTTATTATAATACATATTATTGGATGTTTAAATTCTCACTCTGTTGTAGGTTGGAGCCCGTGATAATCGAGCTTGAACGGCAACGGGCTCCTGTTGTAGTAGTATCTCACCAGGTTAACCTTCATACTTCATCCCAACTCTTATTTTTAAAAATCATTAACCTTAAGTAAGTAACATACATTTTTTGCTTTTGAACAGGCTGTCTTGAGAGCATTATATGCATATTTTGCTGATAGACCACTGAAAGAAATACCGCATATAGAGGTAATAACACATGCACTTGCAGAAGGGTCTATTTGGGGTCGAAACAAGTATTTTTGGTACCAGCAATTTTGACCCGTTTATTTAAAGAAAGGTCCATTTGGGGTTCTATTTTATACCTAACGGGTCAAATAAAACAAATCTAGCTTAAAGTGAAATGAGTATAAAAGGGGCGTAATATTAATGTAAAAATGGACATATTGTTACTCTCGGGTTAACCTAAACTGGCTGGGCTCGTACATGATGTTACCTCAAGGCATACTGATCTTAATGTTGTGGTTTCAGATGCCATTGCATACAATAATAGAGATACAAATGGGAGTCACAGGAGTACAAGAGAAAAGATACAAGCTCATGGATTGAGATACTATTGCGCACCAAGGCGACATTATTTGCTTGTAACGTTCTAACACTGCTGGTGATATACATTTATGACTTTATTCAACTCCTAATCCTCCCAAATGAGATCAAACATTACACAAAACATTGGTTACTAAACATTGTAATTCTCATTAATGAAAAATATATTGAATACATGGATGGTCTGTGTGGTATGGTTAGTTTGGTCTATTTTCCTCAGGTTACATATATGTTAGAAATACCTATACAGTTTCATCTTCAGTTCAGGTTTTCATTTTCAATTAAAAAAAAAGAAGTTTGATTCTTTTCGCTAAATGAAGCAAAAAAAGTATGTTAAATTTGTTAAAGAGTTATTTTAGCATTTTATTTAAACATGTGTTCAATATCCACTAGCAACTAACATAAAGGAGTTTAGCCGCTAAAAAAAATATTATCAAATTATTCAATATTTTTCTATTAGTATGCAGGGGCGGACCTAGCTTGAAGCTAGGTGCCGCGTCCGTTGCTACTCAACTTCGCGCGCGTAATGGAAAATTTGTTTTTTTTACGATATTTGGAAAACGTTACTACTAAAATGAAAAAAATGAAAAATGTTACTACTGAAATTAATTTCTAGATCCGTCACTGTTAGTATGACCTACCTAGTAAAACTACTTTATAAATCAATGCGCAAGTAATATAAAAAAATCAGTTTGGATGAGGATCATGCCCTTAAGAACTTTCTAATTACTGTATAATAATTATTCATAACACATTACAAAGGACAAAAGTGTTTGCGAGTCAACCAAGCCTGGCCTCTTTCAACCTAGATTAACCCATTCATCCTTTGCAGCTCGAACAGTCGAACCCATTATGACCTCGTCGCTCACACTCTTTCCTTTCAACTCGAGTCCATTACTTTGAACTCAAACCCATTGTGACCTTGTCTCTCTCGGCGCACATTTTTATGAAGTAAAAAAAAAATATCATTTACATTGTACAGAACAACATTGTTTTCTCGTTCACAAGATTAAACCACTCGAAAACGAGAAGATACAATCATACAGTTTGCATAGAATTCAAGCCCAAAGAGCAAGAATAGACATGGAGGTAGAGCCAAGCACAAGGGCCAAAAAAGATATCTTTTTTAACCAAGTTTCAGAACTCATCAACTTGTTATGGAAGAAATCTAGAGCAATTAGGTCCACAAGACCCATGTATATAAGTATCCCTGAAGACAATGACCCCAAAAGCCCTTCCATGATCAACGCGTTTGGGTTGCTATCATCATACCCTGTCATCGAGAACAATAACATCCCCAGCGCTATACCCATTGGTGTCGTGACAGAAAACATTATGCACATGTAAGCCGTCGTTCCAAATTTGAAACCCGCCTGCACGAAAAAAAAATATACAAGTTATTTGTGAGAAAATATAAGATTAGCTTAATGTGTCATGTGACCTGAGACACTGGCATGCCATGTTTTGGTCTTCGGATGTTCAAGGAATATTTTTATCAGGTTTGGTCAACAACATCCTGAATTTTTTTTTTTTTTTTTCGTTTATTAATTGATTTACAGTGGTAGAGAAATCTGCAATTTGTTGCAAATAATGCTATTTATTTACAAGTATGCTTATGTATTTATTTATAATTTTAGTCAATTCTAATTGTCACGAGTGTCAATTTCTATATTTTATTATAGTCAATAATAATTAATAAAAAGTTCTTAAAATATATAGCATGTTAGAAACATAAAACATCATACAACATTCATAATACTAATTCAAAGTGGGTTAGAGAAACTTGGGACCAAATCTGATAATAAACATATAAATGCATGTATCTTATATATTTTACTAGTAAATCACGTGATCAAACCTATATCATTGTATAAATCATGTTTTCTGTACAATGACACGAGTTTGAACACATGAATAACCACAATACCAAGTCTAGCGGTTGTGCGAAATTGGAATTATCGTTCACAATTTTAATCAACATTCATATATAGAAAACCATATTTTTCACGGTGTCAATTAAGGATTAACTCAATACCAGTATCGAAAATTGCCAAAAACAGGTACCAATGTGGTATGCTATGGCATCGGTACTGGCATTTAAAGGTAAAATATCGGTACATGCACCAAAAGTACCGAAAACGCCAAAAGTTCGGTACTAAAAATAATTCAGTATGGAAATTCGGTACCAGTACCCGATATCATTTGCTCATCCCTAGTGTCAATACTAACCCGTTCATCTAGGTTTGACCTGAAATCAACCAAACCCGACCCGTATACCCGGTAAACACCCAACAACTATTTTTTGTGGTATGCATAAAATCAAAGGTTATTGTCTAAAAAATCCAAGTCACGTGTCACATTTGACAAAATGTAACAATGTACGTGGGCTCTAAGCGACCTCTACCTCAGAAAGCAATGCAAAACGAACGGTTCAGATTAAAAAACACATCCATCAACAAATTAATAACCAGTAACGGTAACGGTGGTTACTAACATACCTGAGCAATACAACCGCCAAGACCCATCCCTTCAAATATCTGATGAAACGCTAACGCCGCCACTAACGGCTTAATCGTACACTGGTTCTGTGACATACCCATCGTTACTCCAATAATAACCGAATGAAAAATAATCCCTATTTCCAATACTTGTGACACCATCCTTTGTTTCAATTTAACCATCTCCTCTTCCTTCACGCGCCGCCGCTCCTCCTCCGCCTCCAACGTCTCTATCTCCACCACCGTCTTCTTCATCTCCTCGTCCTCTCCTATCCGCGTATAACCCGTAACCTCTTTGTTACCGTTACCTGACAAAACATGTCTAATCGTGTTAAACATGTAAAAGACAACACACGAATAAACATTACTTTATATCTCATGTCTATAATTATTTTATATAGTTTATGTACCAACAAAGAAAAAATAATATAGCTTAGCTATCTACTTTTAATTATTTCCTAAAATAAATTGGATTTTAATAATCTTAATTTTTACTAATTAGTCCGAATTCAAATATTGTTTACAGACAGTCTTATTTTAAACATATTTTGTTACAACAATCTCATACTAACTGAAAGTTAACCCCGTTACTTTTTGTATGACATGTATTTTTGGTATGGTATCGCTCGAGGACAATACCTACAAAATTGATGTTGTCGGTAAACATTTACCAAGTTAACATTAATCCCGACCCCGTATTCAGAAAATGTTACATTGAACGTATTTTCTTTCAGCGATCTCATACTAACTGAAAGTTAACTCCGTTACTTTATCAATGACAATACCTTCAAAATTGATATTGTCATTAATCGCAACCAATAGTTCAAAGTTGGAACTATCAAAATAACTACATGATATACTTTTTATTAAACATGCTTAATCGTGTCATAAAAAGTTACCATGACCATGTCCATGACTATAACCATCAACATGAGAAGTCGCCGTTAAGTCGACTAACAGCGCCGTTAACACTCCGATCAAAGTAATCAACCCAGAGAACGGAAAGTCTTTCCACGGATGATGAGACGACACCTGGCAATCAGCGAGTGCATCATACGCGTCAGGAAGCACGTGAACCAACGAAGTCGATAATATAACACCGGCAGCAAAACATTTAATGATTAATATCGCTTTATCGTACAACGGTTTGCCGTGAAACAAACGCGCCAACATAACTGGAGCAGATATTCCGATAACACTTGTGAAGAATATTACAAACATTGAGATGAGTTTAAGTGTCGCCGCCGCATCGCCGTCCCGACATGCGGCGGTTCTGGCGGAGTCGACGGCGGCGCATAAAGTCATGATGGTTGGGTTGTTTTGTTTAAGGGTGGTGTTGGATTCTATGTCAGGATTCCATTTAATGTTTGTGGTTTTATTGTGTTTAATGTGTGGAAATATTGGGTGAGGAAACAGTGTGGTCTGAACATGAATTCCACCAACTTTGTTAGTGGTGCAAGATGGGTCCTCTGTGCTTTCATGAGTTAATGTTTGTCACCCTAATGGTATGGTTGGGTTAAGGGTTAAAATGGGTTTAGCCTTCTAGACGTTTGTTTTGTGTTGTATTGATTTGAAACGAACTGAACGTTCAGTGGATTGTTGTTATCTATGTTGATTGATCAGTTTGCAGGAAGTTCGTTTATTTAATAACCGGATAAACATATATTTTGTCTAGTTATGTTCATATTTAAATGTGTGTATGTATTATGTTGGTTTTGTTGTTTAAAGTAATTGTGATTGCTTGTTTCCATAATTATGTAGATATTTGTTTTTTTTGTTGGGGTGGGGGGCGGGGGGTGGGTCAACTAGAACAGCGTCGCAACCCTTTTCATCTTTGGCGTGATAGGTGATGGGACTGTGATTGGTAACCACGAGCTAAGGTGCCTTTTTAGACTAGGATTGGCTCTGGCCTTCAAAATCGTATGGTTTTAAGAATGAATTTGGTAATTGAAATGGAATACAATATCTATTGTATCAAATATAGTTTTAACAATATCATTTTCTTATTACACTATATGGGGTTAATGTTTGGGTACAAATGTCATATTTCGTGAGAAGTGTAAGAAGGATTAATAATTGACATGTAGGCATCATGTCAACTATTTTTTTGAGTTTTGCTTCCGTTGAAGTGTAGAAGTATGAAGAGTTGAAGTAAATCAAATATAAAGATTAATAATAATAATAATGTGAGATTAGGAGAAGCCACCAAATATTAAGAGGTTCATCCTCCCTGTGTGGAAATAGTCGTCTCTTTTTAACCTCTCATTTTCATGATATTCGTTATGTTCATAGTGTGGGCAGTATTTGTCATATCAAATAACCTTAGGGGCTGTTGTTATGCATTTAAAAAAGGTGAGATGCAGTGCCTCATGAGTCATGACTACTCTTTCTCTTGGCCACGTTCTTTTTCATTCAACCCTTTACCCTTTTTCACATTCTTTATTTTATTTTACAATTAATTATTTTTCTATTTTTGACCATAAGTATTTATATTGTAACGATCAACTTAAAAGTATGAAAAATCAAAAAGAATTTTCTAATATAAACAAAATTAGCTGAAAATTCTAAATTATGAACACAGAGTAGATATAGCCCATTCAAAATTCTACCCATGACCGTTTAATTTACCAAACTTTTCTTCTTTGTAATATGAAAACTAGTATCAGTTAAATTAATAATAGAAATTGATAAATATGTTTATAGTTTTCTTTAAAGGCAAGGAACTGACGTGTCAACCATCGTGACACCGGATGCTGTGGTTAAGGTCGACTACTCGATAGTTTCTAGCCTCTTGGCTCTCCCAGATGTGTGGAAACCCAACCTCCACCGGCCCGAAGGCATTCCAGTGAACACGCGGTAAAACCTCGCCTTCCATCCTAGTCGAACCGACGCCAGCCATGTTCGTTCTTTACCTGGATGCCACTCCACCGACAGGGTGGGGGAGACAAGTATAGGTATAGAGTTATCCAGAATTATTTAATTACGTTTACTTTGATGACGGGAAAATAGGTTTAATAAAAATGCAACTAATGGAATGCCACGTGTCTATCTGTTAGTATATCTTTCTTCCTTCACTCGCACAACACATGCACAGGCGACACAAACACACTTGCATACTGCATACCACACAAACAAGCCACATAACACACGTTGTTAAACACGACAACACATACCTTGTTATACACAAACAAGACACATAACACACGTCTATAGACTGTCATGTGAATAAAGTTAGCATTATTTTAATATACTGATAAAGTTAATGTAAAGCAAAGTGAAATATTTAGGGTTAGTGCTTATTGGTTTTTCGCTGTTTGCTTATTGGCTTCATATAATTTAGAAAACACCAGTTTTCTCGACTTTTTGTAACTATCTTCGGCGTACCCCTCACTTATTCATTATTTACCAACTTTAATCAAAGCTATGTATGTGTGGTTTCCTAAAGGTATTAAGTATTTCGGGTTATATATTGCTATCGATCGAGTTCAAACCTATTTGTTATCATTCTCTACATGTTTGCATATTAATATGATTTCTTAACTTGTATTAGACACGTATAGACTCGATATATGTTGAATTGCTTGACAAATGAAGTATTTTCATACTACTGATACATGTTTGTGGTTGTTCAAATTAAGGCATGTTAACTAGGATCACTTCATGTATTCCATCCTTACAAATTCCTTTCTTACAAGATTATCTATATCTATACTACTATGGGTTCTGAATGACTCAGAATGAGCAAGATAGTAATTTTTATTTAATTTTAATACACATAAAAACATTGTTTTTGCATTGGTACAAGTGTTAATGCATAAATAAATTCTCATTTACAATATTGTCAGTCTAAATTTTAGCATTTAATAATGTGGTGTAATAAATGACAAACAATAATATAGTGTTATTACATCTAGCATTTATATTTATAATGCAATATTATTTTATGACAAAATTACAATTTTTGTCCTTTATTTTGTCCAAAATTATGGAACAAGTCCTTTAAAAAGTTTACTTTCAGTCTTTGTCCTTTATTTCAATGTTTGCTTACAACTTTTGTCCTTTACACTAACCTGGTTAGTTTTTCTCAGTTAAATCCCTCACATGCATTGCACGTGAGGGTATATTTGTAATTTTCCTTCTCCTTTTAATCAGATTAAAAAACCCTTCATTATATCCTCCCATTTAACAACTGAAACCCTCATTCCCAACCTTAACACAGAGAAATTGAAAACCCTAGATGATTGTTGAAAAACGATAATGACAGGTAATCAAAGAAAACCTCGGTACATATTTCGTCAAGTGTTTGAACAGCGTGATGTTGATGAACTTTATGGTGAGTTTAATCAGTGATTCTTCTTAGTTTAGTTTTTTTTTTAAATTTGGGTTGTAACTTTGTAATTGTTCAAATGCAGTTGGTTCACTACAACAAAAAAGGCTTTTAAGGACCTTTTGTGTGGGACACTTGTAAAATGGGGTCCTAAAAAACTATTTAATAGGACGAATGAACTTTTGGGGTCCTTTTATAATACACGCTACTAAACCGGTGTCCTAAAAAACTAACTAATAGGATGGATGATTATTTGGGGTCCTATTATCATATAACTTAATAAGACACTTAAAATGTAGATCCTAATAAAGTAATTTATAAGACATATAGTTGTTGGTGTCCCATTATGTCGTAACGTAATAGGACACTTGATCACTGAGGGTCCTATTATAACATAACTTAATACGACACGTTGTAGTTAAGTCATAAATGTTCGATGTTATAGGACCCTTTATAGTCAAAGTCATATAAGAACATAACTTAATAGGACACTTGACACATGGGTCTTATAACTTTAACCTTTATAGGACGCTTAATCATTGTGATGTTATTATAATACACCGTAATAGGACACATGATATTTGAGTCATAAAACATCCGTTTTATAGGACGCTTATTCGCTAGAGTTTTATTATAACATAACTTAATAGGACACTTAACACGTGGGTCTTATAACTTTAACCTTTATAGGACGCTTAATCATAGTGGTGTTATTATAATACACCATAATATGACACTTGATATTTGACTTTGTTTAGAACAAAAAAGGAATTAAAAGATATGGATCATGGAAGTGTAAGAACTTGTGTACCTTTGATTAGTAAAACCAGCCAAACCGAGCACCTCATAAAGTTTGATTATTGTTGAAAAATATACATGTTTCTCATCACGTATAATATTATAAAAAAGTTATTGTTAAAAAGTACACATAGTCAAAGGCAATCAACCGAATCAGTTTCGGAAAATCCAACATGTCGACCCATTACCAAATGTAAAATTAGAAGTCATAACATCCTTATCTCACTTGGTGTCGAAATTGATGAGTATTCTACACCTAAAAAAAAATGGGAAAATTCTACAAACATTCAGCAATACCAGTAAAAAAAATCCCCCCATTTGGTGCCAAAAACAAAACATGCAGCGAAAAAAAAAAAAACACATGGATCGATTTGCAGCCTGTTCGACCATGCGGACCTACCTTCTTTGCTACCTAATATAGCTGGCAAACGGGCCGGGTCAGGTCGGGATGGGTCGTGGGTCAAAACGGGTTCGGGTTAAAACGGGTCAATTCAAAAAAAGGGTTGTATCGGTTTGGGTCGGAACGGGTCATTGCTGGTGATGCAGAACAGATGCAGAAGCTTAAATTTTCAAAAAGCTTATTTTGAATGGTACGTATACTCTTGAAACATTATATTGCATATTTGCATACACTCTTTAAATATTGCAGATCATCTTGCAACATTAAAAGAATATACTCAATAAAACTACTCTTTTATATTTTGCTGCATTAAGTCAAATGTGTTCAAAATAACATTCCAAACAGAAAAATTAATAGAGTCTAACATAGCATATAATGGTACATAACTGGTAATCAGTACATGGATGCGTTCTAGCCTCCTCCTGATCAACCCATATTTGATTTCCGCAATCAATACATGGACATGATATTTGACCATTTTTACCCTCAGTAGAAAAGATAAAATCAAGAAATTCGTTAAGACCTTTTTCATATTCAGTGGTAGCTCTTGGTAAAGACATCCAACTCGTATCCATCTTAAACCTGGATTAAACAAACAATAATAAACTTATACAGCTATAATAGTTATCATTCACGTGATTAGCATTTTAGGAACCAACAAAAACACACTAAAAAAATACGCCTTAAAATAGGAGTTGGCAAAGAAAACAACCGAAGAATCCCTAGTGGTTAGTGTGTTCAGACCGTTAACTTTTGTAAACAAGAGTGTGTGTGTGTGTGTGTGTTTTTCTGCATTCTACTGTATGTTGGTTGCTTAGAAACAAAATGTCATATTACCTCCCTAACATCATTCATGTTTCCTTGGTTCTCATAACCCGTTCACTTTTTTTATCTGACTATCCAAATTTTTTATACCTTCACATTTTACTGGAAAGCGTCACAAAGCCAATGGATATCACTGGATAATAACATAGAACAGCGATAATCAAGGAACTATGCCTTCTACAACATTCAAAACATATTGTATTCTCTAATTGGTCACTGGATCAGGAAGAATAAGTAGTCTTAATCGTGCGCACCCCTATTACAATATATTAAATTCTATGTTCTAACAAATCCTTATCAATTTAGTCAAATAACAAGTTTGACCACAAAGTCGAAGAAAATATCTCTAATGTTTGAAGCATAGTCACATAGTTCGCGGTACGATCCGGTACAGAACGTGGAACGGGTTCGCAATTCGCTAGGTCCCTAAAATTCGGTTCGCGCAGGGGTAGGCTCATTTCGGATCGCTCCGGTACGATGTACGGAACGTTGAACGGGTTCGCAATTCTCTAAGTCTCTAATTTATACATTCATATAAAATGTAGAACTTTTAGGACCAAATTTAAACAAATGAAAGATAAAGGGGTTAAATTTAAAAAATTAATAAACTTATATTATTACCTCGAAGTAGGCAACGGTTTTTATATAAGTTATATTATTATTTTATTACTAAACCAGAACTTTGTTTTTTACATGCCCAACAACTCATTTCCCCAAACCATTAACATTTACTTATTTAAAAACCTAAAACCACTCCCTAGTCCCTACCTAACCATTTTTATCACACACACACACTCTCTCGAGAGAGAGAAAGCAGGAAAGTTAAAAAGAGAAGTCAGAAGGCTTCTGACCACCGCCAAAGGCGGAGCCCCCGGCGGAGCTGCCACCTTCGCTACCACATACCAACACGCATCCACCCTGCAACCTCTCCTGGTTCGTTTTAAGATTTAGTTAACCCTAAAACGTCTTAAACAGAGAAGATGCAAGCTGGAACGTCATAATCATGTACCGAATAGCGAACCGGAGCGAACCCGGAACACGTTCGTACCGTGTTTCGGTACAGGCGATCCGGAACGGAAATCGTGGCACTTCTAGCGAACTGTGTGACTATGGTTTGAAGCACAAGAATTGTATTGGAGATGTTTTGAAAGCGACTCAATTACATCATATTTTACTTGTCAAACCATATGTCACTTTTATATATATCTGTATTTTGATCTCAATCAAAGGTCTAAATGGTCTTAACTATCATTGGTTTATTTATTTATTCCTTTGGTTTTTATGAATTATTTCGATTAAGGAATACGTGGAATTCACAAAAAAAAAACTTGTAGTTGGAATTAATGACAAACTCATTATTGTTATCAAATGAGGACTTTGATGGTTAAACTATTTTAATATTCATCAATTTAATTGTTCTGCATCATACGTGCAGGGCTCGGAAACATGGAGATATGGAATTAATATTAGTAATTGCTTCATCTTTGAAAGCTAGTTTATACGTAGTCGAGGGGCTGTTTATATTTAGTATTGTAGTAATTGCCTCATTGTCACCCATACACCTAAACTTGCTAAAACACAGCAACAAATCAACATCAAACAGGAAAAAAAACCATCTCCTAAACATGAAACAACATATCAACATCAAAACAGCAGCAAAACGGCAACAAACCAGGCACCAGCAGCAAAACAACATCTCCTAAACAGCAACAGAACAGCAAAAAGAAAAAAAACACCAAACGTCCTTAAACTGTTACAAAAATAGCCCCAAAAAAACCAATTAAATCAGAAAAAAATGTGTTTCCTGTAACTTGATATATAGTTTGTTTACCCTACTGTTGAGCAAAAAAGTTTAAGTATGAAATTTTTGTGTAATAAGTGTTTTAGTTAACCTAACCACCCTATTTTAAACTGTACTTAAGAGGTTCCTGTCTTGCCCTAGGCGTAATGCAACTTACTTGACCAGGCGTTAATCTAAGCGCTCAACAAACAGCCACAACACATGTTCATATTGTTTTTATCTCCAACTGAACTTTAAAGTTCAAAACCACTATTTCAGCAGCCTTATTATCACCTAACTATAGTTATTAAACAACAAACACACGCTTAATTCTGACTTTGAAACTGAATCAGTAGAGAAATAGTACTTATGAACAGAGTTTGATATGCTAAAAACTAACTTAAGAAATTTTTCTCTAACTTAGACCATTTATCATCACCAATAGCTAGCGTTATATCAGTCACCAGCTAAATGACTGAAACTAAGTGTATAGCCGACCGTGCCAAACATACAACGGAACAACCCAGCCCTGTCTCTGTTCTTGATGCATTCTACACAGAAGACACGCAATCTCCAGTAAAGAAGAAAGCTAGTACCTTTAACGGTACATATAGAAATCTACTGAACTACCTGCCTTGTTGCTAATATCATTTATTAACCTTTTCGTCTCTCTATCTTTTCAGATGATGAAAAGTTAATACTTGAAGACACAAAACATGAAGAAAAGAAAAGATAAATAATTGTATCTGTGTGTTTTTTTGGAACTAATCCATAACAATCAAAACTAGTGGTGAATTGGATCGATGGTGGTTACCTGGAGTGTGTCTGTATCACTCGATCGATGGCAGGGTTTGGATAGATATTAGGGATGACTGATAGGTTATTAGCTCTCAATTTTAGGATGAAGTTGGGGAGTTTGTATCCTTTTTTACCGGTAAAAAATTATTATAGTTTTATATTATTCATAAAATTCATTGAGTGAGGGGTGTAAACGAGGCGAGCCCGAGCTTGACAAGGCTTGAGCTCGGCTCGTCATGCCATTTTGAGGCTTGAGCTCTAGCTCAGCTCGGTTCGAGCCTACTATTCAGAGATTGAGCTCGGCTCGAAAGTAAAACCTAAGAGCTCGGCTCGGCTCGAGTCGAGGTAATTCAAAAATAATTTTAAATGACCTATAAGCTCGACTCGAGCTAGCTTCAATAGCTTAAACGAGCAAAAACTCAGCACGAGCTCGGCTCACCAATATTTTTAATTAAATTTGAATATGTTAAAAGGACAAAATCGCATACATAAAAGCTCGGCTCGAACCCGAGTAACTTATTCAGGTCATTATTGGTCAATTATGGTTAGTAAGGTTTGTTATTGGTTAATTAGGATAAATAAGGTTACCTGGGTCATTGATGGTCTATTGGGTCATTGGTGGTCCACTAATGATACTAGCGGTTAAGTGGTTCGAATTGGGTGATCAAACGCCTATGACATCGATTCAACTTGGCAGTATATGTCAACCACTGGATTCCTACTCTTGACTTTGGTAACAAAGGCAAATGCCTAATCGGGTGATTTGGCCATCAAAAAATAAAGTGGTTTGAGTTATTGCCAACTAGAGCCAATGATGGCCATTAAAACATGTATGACATGTTATCGCCCTTTACTACATAATCTGACTTAATACAACTGCTCCATTAAGAGCTATTATGATTCATGACATACATGATCTATTACAACCAATTATGAAATAATACAGGCTAACCTTTTTTTAACATTTAACACCAGCCAATATATATAAGTTTGATAATATTAAGTCGGAGCTAATCAAGCGGAATATTCAGGTAGACCCGATAATGTGTTCAATGTGCGACTGGGGTGTCGAATCAGTGGAGTGTTGCGACTTGGTGCGGTTTAGGCCGCATTTATGCTTATAGTGTTTGAGATCTTCTTGAGATATATAAAGAGGCGCCTAACAATAAATGGAGGAAAAGGATAATACATGGCATTATTGTTACTTCTTGTTGGTGTTTATGGATCGCTTGAAACGAAAAGGCATTTCAACACAAGGCGAAGTCCGGGAGGTGTATTTTCTTTGATATTAAAAGTATGTCCTTTTTGTTCAAGAATAGGTCTAATTTTTCGGATTTGTCTTTTGTAGATTAGATTAAATAACCCATGTATATGTTGTAATGTTTCAGTTTTCGGTCCTCGCTTTGAAGTCCGTTTTAATTGGGGTTAACTTTTAATATCAAAGAAAATACACCTTCCGTTTTTATTGCCGTTAACTTTTGATATAAAAAAATGCATATTAATAAAGATTACTAGTATTTAAAATAAGATAAATAGTTGGATAAAAGGAAAATTAACAAAGGAGTTAACCTAAAATTCTAAATTCAAGATTTTAATTGGCGCTATTTTTACTTTTTCTTAAGCGCCATTTACATTTACCCTAATATTATTCTAAAACTTTTTTAATGGAGCCAGTTATTCCAGCTTCTTCATCTTTCATGAACACCAAACCCCTTCTTCCCTCTCTCTCTCGCGCTCTCGCGTAGGAGACCTCCAATCAGGTACGCTCTACCTAATTCCTCCTAAATATGTGCATATGTTTTCATATATGGTTATTGGTTGAAATTATTAGGGTTCTCGTGTTAGTTTTGATATGTGACTTAGGATGGTGGTTGCTTGTTTTGGTTTGTGATTTAATGGGTTGTTGTTAATTAACCAAGGTTCTTGGTGTTTGATTTGCAAAAGAAATAGAGTACGAATGAATCTGCAGTAAAAAACAACACCATTTTACATGTAGAAATCCCAATTCAAGTATTGGTAGGAGTATAATTTTGATCATGCTTGTAAGGACGCCTTGCCTTTTGCTTTTTTGTTTTGTTTTGACACTATGTTTTCGGTTCCCAAAAGAAGGGAAAGAGGTGAGGTTTCGCTGTTTATTCCTTGTGTTCCGGTCCTAATTAACGCCCGTCTACAGCCATGTCATGTGCCCTGGCTGCCATTTCTGGTGTCGGAAATGTCCCGCACCAGATTTCATGACTGAATATGTAGTAACCAGGTGGTACAGAGCCTCTGAATTACTACTCAACTGTTTAGAGTATACTGCAGCCATCGACATCTGGTCAGTTGGCTGCATCTTAATGGAAATTGTCTTGAGAGAACCACTGTTTCCTAGAAAAGATTATGTTCAGCGGTTATCCTTTATAACTCAGGTACCCATTTGCCCAAATTATTGTATAAGATGATTAAATGTTAATATATTTATCCAACAATTGATTGAATGTGGCTTCTTGGTTCGCCAGATGACTCGAATATAAATATGTTTTTCTAAAAATTTGTTGAACTCAGCTTCATGGTTCTTTAGATGGCTCTGTTTGATAGTTCTTAAATAATCATAGGGTGAGCCGAGTTCATGGTTGTGTTCCTTTGATAAACGGTCAACAACCCATTACCAGATGTGAAAACAAGACCTGTGACGGTTCACCTCTCGGTTCGAATTTAGGTTCGAGTTCTTCCTGTTTGAGCCGTTTAAGATCAATAACGTCAGACAGACCATCGTCTTCAAGTGATCTGATTCCGGCTCTTGACGACACAACGGATATTGGTTTTGGGTCGGGAAGGGCTTTTATCTGAATAATTGGGGGACAAACTTCACCTGACACATCAAGATCATGATTGTGTTCCGTTTTCATGTTTGCTAGAACCCATTTTCCAGAATCGCCCTTTTGTACTCTTATGAAATCTGGACTGCCTATTCGTAAAGGGGTTTGAAAGCCTTCTAGTGAGCAAACGTATCTTCTTGAAATAACTGACCAGTCAACTCTTGATCTGTAAAGTTGACCTATTTTAATTCTGAACCCGGCTTGAGTTGCATAAGAAGTATAGTATGC
The DNA here is from genome assembly GCA_030844895.1 of Ambrosia x helenae. Taxonomy (NCBI): domain Eukaryota; kingdom Viridiplantae; phylum Streptophyta; class Magnoliopsida; order Asterales; family Asteraceae; genus Ambrosia; species Ambrosia x helenae. The sequence goes on along the minus strand of JAUTDX010001481.1, from coordinate 29,039 downwards.
TTGGGCTGCTTCTGCTGAGTCAAACTCTAACCCTACGCATGGCTGGATTCTAAACACTCCGTCTTCTCTTTGCCCATTTGTTTTGAAAACTGCTGGACCTGCTTTTGCTCGTATGTCATGGTGTTGTCTAGATCTTGCCTATTCATATCAAATCCTGAAATAAAAAATATTAGGAATAACAGGTCACGACTTAGAGCTACAGAAATCACAAGCCTCGTCCAACTATTATTTCATATCATGATTAGATGATTCCAATAGTATGAATTACTGTTAGTAGCGCAACTGCATATTTCAGAAGTAGCTTAAAATTTGAACATTATACGCCTTCTATCCAAAAACGATATGGCTAGCTGACTATGAGTTATATATCTAAAATGCCTATATGTAATGACAAAACAGAGAAATCCTTCTGGCTAAACAATGAAATCAGTATGTCATACGGATTTCAAGTGCACAACTTGAGCATCCAAAATTAAGAAAGTGTACATCAACATGTGAGACACAGATCTAGCACCGTTCTTATAAGTTAAAACGCAGCTTCATGGGCCTGTCTTTTAATCTATCCGCCACCAGACACTTCTTTTCTGATTCGAGCAGAAATAATTGTGGATAAACCTCTCTAAGCGGCTCCAACCCCACCCATATGTCCAGCCAAAAACGCACATTATTACCATCCCCAAGCACCCCTTGAATTCTGTCAGAAATTCTTTTGCCACTGAGTTTCCACTTCTTTTCGAAACGAACCAATGAATTCCAGTTAGACGCTAATCGAGAATTAGATGGAATCGCCTCCCACAGGGCGGGTTCACGCAAACCCACTCGGTTTTAGATTTTTAGTAGAGGTCTTATATAAAAAGTTGGAATGAACCCATAGATAATTTATGGATGAACACATAACACCAATTTGATGATGGCTCCATGGTAACATATTAGAAATGACTTAATGACCTGTCTTGATAACATATTAATATTTATATTTATATTGATATTTGCATGACTTGTGTTTTGAAAATTGTCAAAAGCTTTGGTAACTAATCTTAATGCATGTATTTATTATGTGAACAAAGGAGTCTTAAGCAATCCAAAAACATAGTTTGTTTATCCTGGGTTATTTTTTTCTTTAATTTCTTTTATGGTGGTTGATATTTGTCATATGTACAGCATTGAATTTCATTTTTGTTTTTTTTTTTGGTATGCATTCAGTAGTAAAACCTCAAAGGGATATAGGTGAATATTACGAAATAGTACACAGTAATTCTTCACTAGTTGAGCCCAAATGTTCATATCAGTAGTTCATGGATGGCAATGAAGCAGAATTATCTCCCAACAAGCAACAGGCACTTGAAATTACAAATCTGACCCGTTTCGAACCGTCAAACCGACCCAAATATTTTATGTTTGTTTTTATAAATTTAGAGCATCTAAAAATAGTGGCACCACTTGTACTATTGTGACTAGAGTTTGATATATGTTTGTTGAAAACTAAAATCTAGGTCGGAGATGAAGTTGTCCTCAAAAGCATTCTAAACTCTGCCGAGATTGTAGCAAGAGGATGGGTGAAGAGCTTGGACCCAAATGAGCTTGTTGGTGGTACAGAGATTGGACCAGAATGGTGTGAGGTAAACGTTCAAGTAGCAATAAAAATAGATGAAAAGTTGGTGAGACCATATGGATTATTTTCCACAATTCAAGATTGTATTGGTGCCTCCATTGCATGGCCTTGTCCTTTCATCTCGGTATGTATTTATTAATTTTGTGATACGAATAATTTTAATAATCTAGAACTTAATGCTTATACATTGATGGTTTATTTGTAGGTAGTTCGTGAGGATTGAGGACACATGATGACTCGTGATTCTATGCGGCTTATTTCTTTCATTGCTTTTAATTTCTTTGTTAAATGTTACAAGACTTTATGTTGGATAATGCTATGACTTATTTATGTTTAGTGTTTTTGTTATGAATATGCTTATTTGAAATATAATAAAGTTTTATTTCTTTCATTAGTTGATGTTATATACAGTATATCAGAAAATTGTGTGTGTATATGTTTAAAAAAACGTTGTATCATATGACCTGTTAGGACTTTAAAATTTGGTCCTATTAAACTTGTTAGAGCATTGTAAAGTGTCCGAATAAGCTTTTCTTAGGACGCTATATTGTTTGTTCATTGACATATTATGCGACCATAAAATTGGTTTCATAATCTTATTTAGGATATTAGGACCCATTTCTTGGTACTAAAGCTCCTATAATGTTACATCATAAGGGTCCTATAAATTAATTTTTAAGGACTCTTGTATGTGTATTAAAAGATTAAAAGCAGGTAAGCACATGTTAAAACATTGTAAAAGTGTCCTAATATGTTTTATTGGGAGTTTTTTTGGGACATATTATGCGACCATAAAAGTGGTTTCATAATCTTATTTGAGATATTAGGACGCTTTTTAAGTTGCTTGACTTATTACGACCCCCTTACATGAAACGCTTTTACCGTTGGTCCTATTAAATAAAAGGTCCTATAAAATAACATTTTAGGACGCTTTTGTGGGTACTAAAAACCCATTTTTGTTGTAGTGGTTCACCCCAGTTGTTTTCGATCAAGTTGCATCATGATGGGGTATTTACAAAATTTCCAGGTCGTCAATATGAAAGGGGGCTTCTGGACATTGTTGATATGATGGATATTGATCACCTTACAAAGAGATTACATTATCCCAGTTCTTACAAAGTGATTACATAGTACTAAGGAATTAGGAAAATTTAAGAACTAGGGATTTTGTTAGCTAATAATCATTCATTACATCTTCATTACTAAAACAACGATAAAAAACCCAACCCAAATAGCCATCAACAGCTTCTTCAGAACCTTAGCAGTCAATCGACTCTTTGTTAGCTATTCTTCCATCTCATTACGGGATCTCAGCAGACCAGGGATGACATCCGTGGATCTTTCACACATTGGTGGATCAAACCAACCAATGAACCGGCATCTTGATCCAACCACAGGACAAGCATAGAAACATCGACCAGGGTTCCTTGCAGTCCATGAGGTTCGCACAATAGCTACTTGACCACACCAACAAAACACCATCTTTTCAGGCCAGGAAGGAGAGGTTTTTAGCGTTGATTTGAAACCCTAAATTGAAACGGGGAAAGTGAATGTGAAGAACGATTAAAATTTTATAAGGAGGGAGGGGGGTTTTTTAATCAGATAAAAGGAGAAGGAATTTACAAATATACCCTCACGTGCAATGCATGTGAGGGATTTAACTGAGAAAAACTAACCAGGTTAGTGTAAAGGACAAAAGTTGTAAGCAAACATTGAAATAAAGGACAAAGACTGAAAGTAAACTTTTTAAAGGACTTGTTCCATAATTTTGGACAAAATAAAGGACAAAAATTGTAATTTTGTCTTATTTTATAAAAGCTTGTAAAAAACTTATTAACTTATACTAAAAATAAAACATAAAAATTTGACTAACATATTCAAACTCAAATAAAAGAAATAGGCATCGTCTCATTCGTGACTGACTAGGTCATTAGGAAAACCAAAAATAATTGTCAAACAAGAATACATGATGACTTTTAGTTTAAAAGTACAACTATTAGATAACTTATTAACTTATACTAAAAATAATACATAAAAAATTGACTAACATATTCAAACTCAAATAAAAGAGATAGGCATCGTCACATTCGTGACTGACTCAGTACTTAACAAAACTAAAATAATTGTCAAACAAGAATACATGATGACTTTTAGTTTAAAAGTTATTGTATATGTAATAAAAGTTTACGGTTAAAAATTACAATAAGACAAATGTTGTGTTAATCAAAAGCAACGACATGGTTATTGTGTTAATCAAGAGCAACGTCATAGTTTTTATGATCCTCGCATACAACACAAACTTCTCCTTCACATCTATAGGTGTCTCATTAGATGAAACAATCGCCAACATGAAAAATGACGTATATACGTTCGGAGCATATTAGGGAATATACCACAAAATCAACCAGTTACTACCACGGGATGACATACCCATACCACACGCCATTCTTTATTTTTTATGGCTTTATTTAGAGTATTTAACTACTTTTTTTTTACCAGAGACTAAAATCTTGTCTTCTGTTTTAAGTTTTCAGTATTCTCCTGCATTACTTTATATTTTCGTGCATGCTTTCAATATTAAAGGACTTAAACTAAAATATTTGTCAAACAAGAATACATGATAACTTTTAGTCTAAAAGTTATTGTATATGTAATAAAAGTTCAATGTGTTAATCAATAAAAAGCAACGTCATGGTTATTGTGTTAATCAAGAGCAACCTCATGGTTTCTTTGATCAAATGTTATGGTTTCTTTAATCCGCGCATACAACACAAACTTTTACCTTCACATCTATAGGTGTCTCATTAGACGAAACAATCGCCAACATGAGAAATGGTGTATATACGTTCGGAGCATATTCGGGAATATACCACAAAATCGACCAGTTAGTACGACAAAATGGCAAACCCATCTCACACGCCATTCTTTATTTTTATGGCTTCATTTAGAGTATCTTGCTACTTTTTTTACCAGATACTGAAATCTTGTCTTCTACTTCAAGTTTTCAGTATTCTCTTGCTTCACTTTATATTTTCAAACGTGCCTTCAATATCAAAAGACTTTCACCAAAATAATTGTCAAACAATAATACATGATGACTTTTAGTTTAAAAGTTATTGTATATGCAATAAAAGTTTACAGTTAAAGATTACAATCAGACAAATGTTGTGTTAATCAAAAGCAATGTCATGGCTATTGTGTTAATCAAGAGCAACCTCATGATTTCTTTGATCAAATGTCATGTTTTCTTTGATCCACGCATATAACACAAACTTCTCCTTCACACCTATGGGTGTCTCATTAGACAAAATAATCGCCAACATGAGAAATGACATACATACGTTCGTAGCATATTAGGGAATATACCACAAAATCGACCAGTTAGTACCACGGGATGGCAAACTCATCCCACAAAATCGACCACTTAGTACCACGGGATGACAAACTCATCCCACACGCCATTCTTTATTTTTTATAGCTTTATTTAGAGTATTTAGCTACTTTTTTCCAGAGACTGAAATCTTGTCTTCTGATTCAAGTTTTCAGTATTCTCTCGCATCAATTTTATTTTTTATTTGTGCTTTCAATATTAAAGAACTTCCACCAAAATAATTGTCACACAAGAATACATGATGACTTTTAGTTTAAAATTATTATATATGTAATAACATTTTACGATTAAAAATTACAATCAGACAAATGTTGTGTTAATCAAAAGCAACGCCATGGTTATTGTATTAATCAAGAGCAATATCATGGTTTCTTTGATCAAATGTGGTGGTTTCTTTGATCCGCGCATACAACACAAACTTCTCCTTCACATCTATGGGTGTCTCATTAGACGAAACAATCGCCAACATGAGAAATTGCATATATACGTTCGGACCATATTAGGGAATATACCATAAAATCGACCAGTTACTACCACGGGATGGAAAACCCATCCTACACGCCATTCTTTATTTTTTATAGTTTCATTATAGTATTTAGCTACTTCTTTTTACCTGAGACTAAAATCTTGTCTTCTTCCTCAAGTTTTCAGTATTCTTCTGCATCGCTTTATATTTTCATACGTGCTTTCAATATCAAAGGACTTCTTTTACATACATTGTGTTCAGGAATATTCCTTTTAACCATTATCTTTCACTTATGTTTTTTGTATTTAGAAAACTTTATGGTGTCATCTAATGTTTCAAACCATGGGTTAATTTTACACCACATGATAATTATTACAAACTTAACGTGTTATTCTACTACAACATCTCCACCTACTTTCTACTAAAATTGTACGCCCTCCAATCATATATTACACATTATCAGTGTGTTTGTATAATGTACAACACCAACAACCTGATTGACCAAAAGCAACATCCAAACACAATGCAGCTCCGCCGCAACGCGCGGATTCATGCTAGTATATATTTATAGCTATAATATATAATCTATACTCCATTATAAAGGAGGAGACATGGACAAATATGTCCAAATTGTCCAAAGTTAAGATGGTATACCAAGGGTTTCTTTATAATTTCCTAAATTTTACCACTTTTCTTCCCTATATGCCCCTAGAAGATAATCATGCTACTTGTTTTCCCATTATGTTCATTCATGCTTAAAGTGATTCTCCTCACAAGGGTTTCTCCTAAAATCGGTTACAAACTGTATATAGCTCGGGGCAGGCAAAAAGTTTATACCACCCATTCATCAATATCAATATCATATCAATCATAATCCTTTAATTTCACCAACAATAACTAGCAGGTATCAGGAAGCGAACTGCTAGAAAGAAACTCTGATGTGCGTCAAGAAATGGAATCTATGAAGGTAAACTGCATAGCCAAATTTTAGGTTTATATTAAAACTTAACTCATCTTTACAATAATCTATTTTGCTTTACCGAAGATTGATGAGTGTGTTGGTGACACAGAAGCAGATGTCAATAACCCTGTCCTCAAGGCTGAGCAAGATGCACAGGTATCTATCAACAGTTGATTGTAACAACGTTTTCTTGTAAATGGCACACTAAAGCAAAATATATTGAGGTTTATTTTGTAATTTCAATATCACACAAGTAAGCCTAATAAAACCTTTTTGGTTATTTCATATACATCGTTTTGCATTCAAAGACAATGGAAGGAAAACACTATGTTTTTACACTTTTTTCCTATAACCTGGTGGGCTAACACAGCTACACTTGTGCATTGTTCAAAAAAATATATTTATTTTAATCGTCCCGCAGCAACGTGCGGGTTTCCCACTAGTACATTATAAATGAGGAAATATGTCTACAAATGTTATTTTACATAAATTTTAAGATGGCATAGGAAAAGTCTCATGCTTAAAACCCAAATATCATGTAATTTTTTCCCATTATGCCCTTCATGCAAAACCTAAGTGTACACATTCTTTTATCATAACCTCTCATTACTATTAATCTATATCTATAGTCTATAATCTATATTATATTATAAAGCATTTTAAGAAGGGTCTCAAACAAAATTAAGTAATTACCATATTTTATTAAAAATTGCAATTTTATATTAAAAGTTTATATATAACAAAATTATACAAAAATATTTCTACACATGCAAATATATACCTATACACATTAAAAAGATTGTTAGAATCAATAAAAGTCGAACTTTACATAAAAGATAATTTGTGATGCCTTTTTCTGAGAAAAAAATAGTGTGCGCATGAATTGGTTCACGAACCCAAACTAAACCGAAACCGGACTCCGAAACCAGTCTTTCAAACCGGCGAAACCGGGGCCGAACCGAACTACTGGTTCGGTTCCTAGAAAAAAACCAATCTGTGCATGTCTATAAAGTTTTCGGGTTGGAATGTCTTATGTGGAATATTTTCAACTAACCTAGCTTCCAATTTCACTTTCCGATACCACTGATAGAAATTTATGGTGCACTTAATTAACAGTTGTATTGCATTGCTTTTATCATGTGGAAAAACTAATGGGTATGTTTCTTAGCAGGTTAATTTCATATGAGTCGTTCCAACCTCATCTTAATGTGGATCTTATAAAGGTCCCTATGATTTTTTTGCTCGGCAATCTCTCCAGATTTGACACTTTCAACATATTGGGTAGGACTATTAGTATAGTAATAGTTACTAATGAGTCAAACCGCTACTTTCATTTTTTACTAGCATATATGTCAAATTGCATATGGTATATAGAATGTAGCATGCTATCATGTCTCTTTGTAGCCTTTCAAAAATTATCCCACTGCGAAGCACAAGTGCTTACACACACAAACATACACCTTACAGATTGATTCTTTTAATCATTTTAAGGTTTGAATTACGTTTCCGCTCTGTATTGTTGACTCCGCCGCAACGCGCTGGTTCCCTGCTAGTATATATAAAGGGGAGGATAAATTGAAAACCCTCTTGAGTTGAGAAAACCCATGAAAACTCAAGTTACAAAACTTTTTTTTTTTTGAAAAAATTACACAATGTAACAAACATGTTTTAAGCATTTTGAGTAAAAAAAATTAAAAAAGCTCCGTAATATTTTAACGAAAAAAAATTGTTGTGTTACATATGTAACTTGTCAGTTACAAGTATGTTACAGCAAAGTTAAAAAAAAAATTTTAAATCTAGTCGACGATTTTTTGATTTTTTTTGCTCTAAGCTCTAAAACATTTTTGTTATATAGTGTAATTTTTTCAAAAAGTAAAATGTTTTGTAACTTAAGTTTTCATTGGTTTTTTCAACTCAATGAAATTTTCAAATTATGTTGATAATCATGATCACTTCAAGTTGTCTTAACTTTATCGGTTCACTTTTTGCAAGATTAGCTATACAATTGTACTATTGTAGTGTCCCATTAATTATCTATCATCTACTAGTCTTAATCAAAGCTATATTTGTGTAGTATTTAACTATTTATTACTTTTCGTCTAAATGCTTACTACAATATGATATAAGATTAATCTAGTCTGATTTATTTGTCAATGATCTCCAGCCCAGCTGGTTTGAGGTGAGAAGGTTTACCTCCTTGGAGGGTTCCTGCTCGGGTTTGGTCTCAGGTTCGATTCCCACGTTCCACCGAAAAATAACCGTTGGGTTTGAAAGGAGAAACCTGTGTGGTTCATATGGGATTCGATCCTGGGCAGTGGTCGCTTTGCAACACGGGATTTACCGTTAAAAACACTACTTTCCAAAAAAAAAAGTCTGATTTATTTAGTAGAGATACTTATGTAAAGTTGAAGGGGTTAAAGTTGAGAGTATAATTAATTAGTATTTAATTAATTATTTGAATGTTTAGTATTATCTAGTCTAATTTATTTAGTAGAGTTACTTATGTGAGTTAGTATTAGAATAGAATTGGTAGAAGTATTTGAGTAGGATTAGTATGCTAATATTAGTATAAGTAGGGGTCTAAGTTAACGCTTTTATTTGTCCCTTCTCTTAAAGGTTTGTTAAGTTGTTGATTGAATAGAAAAAGTCACGGGTTCGTCCCCCTAAAATTTCTCGTGTATGTATTTAATCTGGTTGTCTAGACCAACAATGATTATGTTGATATTGTAGCAAAAGCATTTGTGTGTGTTTTTTCGGTTTAATTTTTGATCTATTAAACGAATATTGCATGACAATTTAAAATTATAAGCACAATAAGACTTATAAAATAGGAGTAACAATTTAAAGAGAATAAAATAACTTTTCCATCTATTAAAAGAAATAACATGATCGATTATTTCCACATTCCACAATGAACCAAAACTTAGCTAGAAACATTATTTGATACTCGGCCTCGTTTATGCACACGATAAATGGAAATATACAAATACTAGGCCCACAAAGCTGTAAAAGGCCTTCATTAGGCTTTAAAACCCATTAGAAAAAGCCACTAATCCACATAGCTATTAAAAAGGCTTTACTAGACTATATCCCTATTTTAATAACATGTTTTGTTAATAATGGTTATATACGTGACGTTTTCAATAATAGGATGTATAATACCAATAAATCCCACAAACATTTGAAAATCTTTATATAAAGCTAGCCCTTTTATGAGGCCTAACGAAACAAGGATATGATTGTGAGAACTCCTCACTTGATGTGATGAGAAAATGAAAAGAAATCCACATACAAAAGGAATTCGAATTAAATACGCTAAATGCGTTAAATGGAGCATGCAACTTGTTTACTAGTAGAAGTGTTTTACACATAAAGAACAACTTCTGTGGATTTTGTGAGTCACATGAAGGACGTGTAAACTTACTGTTGCTAGTGCGAAGAAGAGAAGGAAGAGGTGCAGGGGCGGATCTAGGGGCTTTTAGGGGGTTCCTCTCGGTTTGATAAAAATTGAAAAATTTAGTGGAAATTTTGAAAAATTAGTGAAAATCTACGAAAGGAACCCCCTGGAAATCCGTCCTGGATATGCCACTGTGTTCATCCCCACAAACGACATTCAAAAAGACTATGAGAGGTGTTAGGAGTGAGGGAAGGGGATGTGTCCGTCGATGTCCTTAGAGAAAGAGGTGTTCTTCAACCCTCCATTGGAAATTATCTTAGTGTTTGAAAAAATAGAATTGGTACACACAAAATAAAAATACAAGGAGGTGGCAATTTAACCAAAATGGGTTGTTGGGGATGTATTTCATCTCCGAGTCAAATGAGTCAAATCTGAAAACTTGGTTAAATTAGAAATGGGCCAGATGGGTCAAATATTTTTAATTGCTTAAAACCATATGAATTACTTTATTAGAAAAAAATCTGATCAATGATTTTTATATATATTTTTTACAAGAGAAAACTAGGAAGCTAATTAATTTTTGGGAAGTTAATGCCATATATTTAGAAAAAACACCCATGTTATAAATTTTTTTCTTTATTATCAATTTTATATATATTCCTTTTATGCCAAGACAAAACGAGTTACATTTAGATGGTGGGTAAGCGGGCAACAAGCTGCGCCGCTATCCCCTTTTGAATCGCAAAGCCTATCCTGCTAAACACAAACCCTTGGTTCTTAGGGCTCTGCGAGTCACTGTGGACCACCTTCTGCGTTATAATTACGCATTACATGACAACATGGTGGCGATCAACGTTAAATCACATATCTCGTCTAAAAAATTAATGTTTATTTAAATCCCATCTTATGTGAAAACACTCTCGTGTATTACCTTCTCATTGCATCTCCTTAATAACACGTAATTATTTACGCAAAACCTACGTCACATATTACTTGTAATTTTCACGTGTCTGGTTATTAAGACCAGTTGTAATTTGTAAACCAATTTTATAAACTCATCTAAACAGGGGCCCATTTACCTTAATTCCTAGGGATAGGCTAAACAAAGATTTCATTTCATGGAAAAATCAAAGAGGCCCATGTTATTAATTTCTGGCAGGTGGTATGTATCCTTTTCAGTGGAGAATATGTTGTTTGAAGATGTGAGATAAGTTCTAACAAGAAAATATTTGAAATTTACCACTTTACTTTTAAAACAATTATTTTTGTAATTTACTTGTTATAGCACTCATTCTTTTTATAATTCTCTTTATTTTAATGTTTTATACTTTAAAAATGATATTTTGTGTAAAGTTTAATAAATATTAACTTATATAAATGTAAATATTTTGTTTTGATTCATTCATTTTTTATTTATACTTTGATTTAAATTCTATTACAATTTAAGTTGTATCCAGTGTAATGTATATTTTGGTTTTGCAATATATTAAAATGTGGATAAATAATAAAATGAACAAAATAGTTAGTAGTTAATTATTATTTAAAAGTAGACCTTTTAGACATTCTGAACTTCTGTATGGCTAATATTATTGCTGTTTTATTGCTTATGTTTTTACTTGAAGTCGTGTCGTAGTCTATGTGGTTAGCTATGATCCAATGTGACCCGACTTGTTCAAACTAGCTTGGCGTGACCCGTTCTAACGATCCATATTTAGCCTCCACTAGCTGTCTAGGCTATCAACTTACAGAATTGTTTAGATCTGTTTGGTATGGGGTAATGGAATGAATAAAGGAATAAAATGAATCATTACTTCCATATCTTGTTTGGTTACTATGTCAGAATGGAACGAATCATTACGAGATTTTTAGGTTTTATGTGTGTTCTCTTGGTATTAAAAGGTCGTCATTCACTAAAGTCAAGACCCACATTTCTAGAACTGCTCTGGAGCGAGAGACTGAAGTTATTGAAGTATTCCAACCCATCCAATCAAGATTCCATCCACAAGAATGCAATTCGAATCAACCATTGAAGGATTTTCTCAAGACCATGAACGGCTGATCCACTTGTGATTTTCTCCGGGTGGATGATTCTAAGGTTCTTGTACGTAGGATTCTTTGAACTAGTTTTCATCTATGTTTGGGACAAGTAATCCAAGCATTTGATGCTTTTTGTTCTTTATTGATTGAATGATAGTAAATAGTTGAATTTTGTTTGAAACCTTGTTCTTTATCTTTCAATTTCTGAAAGTTCTAGTAATTAGGATGTATCGGATTAGGATTCGGTCTTGTAATTTTCAATTGATAATCAAGTGATAAACCCTCGTTCGTTTTGCAACCAAAGTAAATTGCCTTTTTTTTTTAATTTTTGTTACAGTCGTTTAATATTACATAATCATGTCCATGTGGTCTTACCAAATTGATTACTAGCTTTGAAGTCAATTCTCAAACAATTTAATTACTTCTTGACAATCATATATATAATAGCACTTTCTATAATACTCCTTGTGGTTTGACACCCAACTTACCCTAGCTAATTAGGTAGCTGGGAATGAGTTTTTACTTTTATCTTTGATTGGCAATTCGAAACGGGTCAGTGGATGGTGGCAGTGACGACAAGGGTGTGCAGTGGCGGTGGGTGGAGATAGTGAGGATGGGAACAATTGAGTATTGGACGGGTATGGCTAATCCCATACCCAGTTGTAAATCCTTGTCCCATAACCCCCCCCCCCTCAATTACACAACGCATATTTGTATATATAATAAACTTGCTAAGCACATACCCATAGCCGGTTGTAAACCATTACGATTCGATTAGGATTTTCGTGTATATATATTAAATTATGATAAATAACATACATATCATACCTGAAACTATGGGGCATGCACGCGGGTACCTATAATTGGGAATACTCGCGATTATCGGGTACACTCATTAGGAATTTATGTTTCAAAATTTTGTATAATATATTAAATTATGTTAAATAACATATATATCATCGTCACCGTAATAACATTATTAAAATTACCATTGAAAGTATTTTGTATTTGGGTTAAATACATCAAAACACCCAAATTTACTTAAGAACCCTAAAGCCGTATTTCCCCAACTTAACTTTTTTATTTGAACAACTTTTCCCCAAATTAACTAGGTTTGGTGATTTCTAATTCTACATTTAACATTCACGCATTATGTAACTTCCGAATTATTAATCGTTATTACAAATTCTAAAATTTACAAAAAAGAAAATCACCACAGCATATATAACCTTTCTTGACGTACCCCGATCTGTACCGTCTAGAAGCAAAAAAGATGGGCCGGTTTTCATAAAAAGAAGTTGACAGCTGTGGGATTTGAACCCACGCCCTTTCGGACGAGAGCCTAAATCTGGCGCCTTAGACCACTCGGCCAAACTGTCAAGATGTTAAATGCTAGCAATTAATATTAATTATCCTAAGTCAACGCCAGTTCAAGTTTTGCTCATTTGAGAAACTACAACGCTCTTTTGTTCGTCAAAAATTTGTATTTATAAATCTATCTAACTTTATTGATTTCCTGATTTTACCTAAACTTACTGATAACAGAAATGTTGAAATAACTATAAAAACGATATTGTGCCATTGAGTTAAAAATCTATAGTATCATCACCCACTTTTGTTTGTATAAATGGGTGGCGGCGCAACTTGTTGTCCGCCTACCTAACATCCTTATGTAATTTACCCTTTTTGTCAATGAAAAGACATTTTATAATAAAAATGTGAAGTAGGATATTACTTGTATAATTTGATATTTTTACTAGGGATGGAAACAAGTTGGGTATGGCTAATTGGAAACTTACATTGAAATCGAAGACGAAATCATCAGCGTGAACCGGCTTGTGTTTAACACAATTCCCTTAAACAGATTCACGGTCTGTTTCCAGGGTACACCAGTTCTAAACAGTAGTGGTGCACTGCCGGACTTGCACACTTGCCTGAAAGATAATTGAAACTTGGCTGCTACGATTGAGTGTATGTGTGATGCGAGAGTTTCTTAATGTATTTTTCTCTCTTGTCGAATGAGGCACAAAGCCTACTGTGTATACATGAACCATAACTAGTGAAAAGTCTAACATTATTAGAGACTTAAATTTTCTTTACTAGCCATAAAACTCTAATTTTAAACTTTACTCATGAGTTTGTCTTGAATTCATCACATGAAGAATATAATTAATAATTATAATTTCACTAAATTATAATTAAATTTACATTCACTTTTCAATTCTCCAACATATATAATTTCAGACTCATATCTGATTGTAAAATCTTGTCCCATACCTGGCTATTTGTTAGGTAAAGCCAGCTCGGGAACGATCTAGTCATGATATTGCCATTGTAACTCCAGAAATTCATAGAAAAAAATGTAAAACAAAAGGAAATTAAAAAATAAAGTGGACATTGAAGTATGTACTAGCTTGTTGCAAGTACCAAGATTAAAAAATATATATATGCATAGGGAAACACAATGGATTTGCAGTCTTTGTAAACAACAAGAACTGAACAAGTAAAGACAATATTTGTTCACCTTAATCTTAGGGGAGTGTGACATATCATGGATCCATGTTCATGCATGGCAAGAATGTTTGCCCTTCTTCAATATAATAAACATTTAATTGGTTCCATTTTCAACTAAGACAGACATCAGTAAATTACTAAATTTCCATGCTCCTTCATCCATCACCGGCCACACAATATTGTTGAAAAACAATATCACATTTTCTTATTATTTTGTTGAAAGATCGATGTGATGTTTAGATAAATGTTAGGTATGAATTGAGTAGAAACTTGAACTATGATGTTAAAGAAATTAAAAGACAAATTATCATTTTCATACAAACATCAAGAAATACGATGAGTTCATGAACTAATATAGCAATAAGTGCTTATAAATAGCAATAATTATCATCAAAATAACCCTAAAAACCCTAAGCGAGTACCAACAACATCTCACTAGAATTCGATCTAGAATTCATATAGTCAGATCTAGAGTACTCGCCCATCGTGGATTCTTTGCGTGTTCACCGTCGTCTAACCAGCTAAAATGTTTCTTCTTCTTTGGGGAAGAAGTGAATAAAGAAAGAGACAAAGAGTTGTCTACATCTTCATCTTCATCTTCATCTTCTAGTGATCTTACATTGATGCTTAATGATAGATTCAAATCAATACCATTGTCTACTGCTTTTCTCTTCTTTGTTTCAAGGGGTTATGATCAAATCTTGGACTATTCATGAGTTGATAGTCTACAAGAGTTGACCTTGTGTTGTTCAAGGCTTGTTTGATTGCCATGGTTGCATCAAGCTTTCTTTATTATCTTCAAACTCATGATGGGCAATCTTGTAATTTTGCTCCTCCATAGATGAGTTCAAGATCTTGCTACTACAATAAGATCCATTACCATTGATCAAGCCATAATCATCTATCATTCTAGTATTCATGTTGTTTCTTGATAGCAAGTGTGCCCCATTATAACTGCGGTTGATGATGTGAATGAATCGTGTGTTAAATACTTAAACGAGTAATTTAAGAAAGAATAATGAAATGGGTACCTTGGATTTGGCCTAAATGATCTTGGATTGAACATGGGAAGTTGCCATAAATTGTGAACATGATGGTTGTTCCTCATAGCATAGTAGTGTCCCTCATTTATTACTAAAAATAGAAAGTAAAAGAAGTTGTAAGTGTAACAATAGCAAATCAAGAAAGATAGACCAAGAATCTTGAAAACCCTAATCTGAAAAAAGCAAACATATACCTTGGCCTTGATCATCTATCCTCCTGCTTCTATACATCTATATAGTTTGCAAGTAAAATTTAAAAATTAGTATGTCAAGAAATCTTGAAATTACAAAAAGTTACTAACTTTATATATTATATATTACCTGTAGATGGCTTTTCACATGAGCAATATTCAAGCCCTTTATGTTCATAAGTTGTAAAACAAGTTTAGGAGTTGCTCCTACACACACAAAGTCAAAAGAAATATCATTTTACAAAATCAAAAACAACCAAAAACACACAACACTTAGAGAAAAGATTAATTAACCGATGAATTACTTTCTTGACCACCAAGTCGTTCGACGGCTCGAACAAATATGTGATGAAGTTCAGGAGTCCATCTCAATCTAGGCATCTTGGATCTAACATATTGCCTAACTCCAGTAGATGTCTTCTCACCCTCTTGTTGATCCACAGTGCTGGTATTCCCTGAGCTCTCATCACTCGATTTCGTTTTAGTTCCATCATCATCATCTTCAATTTTCTTGCAACACAAGTGATCATTCATGTCTATACCATCACAATCACTATCTTCGACCATCTTTCCAAGCTTTTGAGATAAAAAACTAACTGATAAGGTGTTCTTGCATTCATCAATCTTAAAGATTAATCATATGAGAACACAGTTTGCCTTTTCAAATGAGCAAGGTTAGCTTGATTGATATGATATATATCTAGCTTTGAATATGAGAGTTAATTGACCAAAGAAATGGGCATGACTTATAAGACCCTTTAAAAGTCTAAGGATGGACTTGTCTATATGTATGCTTCCATAAATAAATGAAATATTCTATTCAATTCTTAATTGCATGTACATACATATATAGATAAATACATACATACAATAAATGCATGGGCCATAGCCATGGCTATGGGACCATGTATGGACATGGTTTCTGAGGACAGAGAATGACCATCAACTATAGATGGAGTATTTTTAAGCAAAAAAAATAAGATATATGTATCAGGGCTATATATTCAAACAGGAAATTTTTCATGATTTTGGTCTTCATACTAATAAATGCCTTTTAATTTTTTGACGACAAATGGCTAATTGCGATGGTCGTACATCATGCCTCAAGATATAGCGACCCTTACGGAATTTCAACAAAACTATGAGAACAGTATTAATTTCGGTGGCACTAGCTGACTTGATTCTTTTCACGATGCAAAAATATATAAACTCAAGTTTCTTAAATGTAAAATTGACATAAGGATTAAACAATTAAAATGACACCAATCATAGAGAATGCATTTGAAATGGAGTCATTAGATGTTTGAATTGTTGCAAAATATTCATAAATGAAATATAAATGAGTGGACCAGAAACATGCACGACATGAATATGAAAACACCATGTGTAATAGGAAGGTGAAAATTTCATGGACTATGTGGCATTAATCGACACGTGGCATATGAAACCATTAAGGGATTTAAATTAGGATGAGGGTGTAGTGGTAAGGTGAAAAATTCCATGGAACATCCAATCATTGGGGCTTGCATATCATTGGTCCATAAAAAAAGCTTGCTTATGATTAGCCCAAACAAAAGAGAAAATGTCGTGGATTTTTTTTGGGTGGGCTTGAAAACGCCCCAGAACAGGTGGAGGAGGGCGGTGTGCAAATCATGTGGTGGCGTTTTTTTGCCCCAAAAACGCCCCAAAATTGGGCACCATTACACATGGTCTAAGTGGTGTCTAAGCTAATTGATTTCTTACGAACAGATAAATATATGTGTTTTATCTAGGTTACCTATATACAACTCTGATAAAAATACATCTCTATAGATGTTAATGGTAACAAATAAAAACTTAAGTTAAAAGTAATAACTAAAACAAAATTTACCTATTATTATTGTTGTTATTATTTATTATAATATTTTATTTCACTATATTTGATTAAAATACAGGTTTTATTACATTACTAGGCTAGAAATCTCATGTATTACATGGTTTAATTAGTAAAACTTGGTTATTTTTGTAATCTTAAATATGTGGGATCATAAAAGGCAAAAACAAGAACAAGAATCACAAAATCTTAAATACATAAAACAATGGTGGATTAAAAATTTATTATAAAAATGGTAAATTTTAAATAATGAAAACGTGTGAGGTTTGTGAAAACGAAATTAAAGAATGTATTAAATGTAATATCAAAAAGGAAATCAGGTAAATTTGAAACAAGTAAGAATCTGTATGTAGGTTAAATGGGTATACAGTGTATGAGAAAAATAAAAATTAAGGTTGCCTCAAATTGCGAGTTAAGATTTTTTATTTATTAAGTAATAAAATAAAGATAAAATTTATATAACTCAAACAAAGCTGAATGTATTTGTGATTAACTTGATGATAGTAATGATGATTTAAGATTTGAAGCAATTTTGCAGGTAACGATGATTTTAGATTTGAATTGAAGTGAACTTTTGAATTGTCAAAACTCTTAATATTATAACGTACGTGTTATTTATTTGATACTAAGTAGTTTGGACAAAAAAAAAATTATGTGTGGTGTTGTAACTTTTAGAAACTACACAACCCTTAATAATAATAATAAATATATATTATGTTTATTTAAGGAGATTGAGGTTGGTGTACAAATGTCTCTGTTTTTTAGAAGGGTAAAAATATTATGGGAGTGACATGTGGCAGGGTACTATTTTAATTATAAGGGCAATAATAAATACACAAATTATTCAAAATTTGTAAAAAAAAAAAATCAATCTCTTAAATTAAATGGAAAGATTTACGGGATTACTTCTTTCATTGTTTAGAAGAACGATTTTTTTTTATTATGATTGAAAACAACTGAGCAAAGAATAAGTGTATGGTTAAAAGGGAATTAAAATGTGTTATAAAACTTTTATAAAGTTATTTCTTCATTTTGTGTTTAATATCAAAATACGCATAAAATCAACAAGTAGACAATTGTGTTTTTTACATAACCTCTACCATGCTAGTATCGTGTGTAACCATCAACTACCTACTGTGTTTTTATGTCCAAATACCATATAACATAATAGTCAATTGTGTTTTTATATTGTGTTTTTACATACTTGAAGATGAACAATAAAACACAATAACAAAAACCATTTTTCGTATTGTGTTTTTTTTAAACTAAACCCAAAAACGAGTTTCTAACCCTTTGTGTTTTTTTATAATTAACCAAACACTACAACGAGTTTACAAGCTCGCTTGTCTTAAGCTCATGTTAACCACCCATCTGAAACCATTGTTGTTTTAAACTCATGTAGAACACATTATAACAAACACGACATATGAAACCCTAGATTTTAATGTAACAAATCCATTAAAAAAATAAAATAAACAAATAACAAAAAATGGAATGCAATCCCTAAAATAAATCCTCACAATGTCATGATACACATAAAACACAAAACACACTGACTACGCCTTCATGCTCATAAAATACATTAATAGATGCAGTAAAACACACTTTTTTTCCAAGTCTTGTTGCAAATGCAATCCGGTAAACACACACCATTTTTTCCTAATCTTGTAGAAAGTTGGCGCATCACCAATGGTCCCGAATCGTGTTCCCTAAAACACACCTTTTCTGCAGCACATGTTTGATATTTTTGCTAAAACACACCAACAGATCTGAATCTTTGTTCGAGCTATTCATGATTTGCAGGTATGATTTTAGGGTTTGATGAGAGAGAGGGAGAGAGTGAGAGAGAGAAGAGTAACCATATAAAAGTAGAGAAGGGAAAATCTCCTTGAAGTAAAGAGGTGTTTAATAACCTTTTTTGTGTTTTAACAATTATACCTGCCCCTAATTTATTAATCAAATTATAGCACGATTTACAATTTTGCCACTCATTTAATCTTAATCATCCATTAATATGATCTAAATGACACAATTATTTTTCACTCTTCTTACAAAACACACTATTTGTACCTAACCGCACTCTATTAAAGACTATATTTTTTTAAATGTTAGTCTTTTAGTCATAGCTCTTACTAATAGATTAACCAAATATGTTTTGTAGATAAGTTTTAACATGTTTATTTTCATATTGAAACTAAAAATTAAATTAAGGGGCTGTTTGGTTTGATTAAGTGTTGAATGGTTAAGATGTCTGAATGGTTAAGAGGTCTGAATGGTTAAGTGTTGAATCATTAAGTTGGACCTTTTAATGGTTAGTTTCTTGTCCCACATTGGTATGAGAGAGTTACAAGATTCAGCCTAGTTCAGTGCTTAAATGGTTCAACAACTTCTCCAATCTTAATGGTTCGGCCTTAACCATTCCATTCAGAAACTGAAACAAACGCGCTGAATGCTGAATCATTCAGCGCTGAATGGTTCAAAGTCTCACTAAGAGGCTTACCAAACAGCCCTAAAATAAAATTAGGGTAGGAGTGGTTTTGTTATAGTTAAATTCATAATTTATGTTAGAGAAAAAAAAAACAGTTTTTTTACATATTATAGTAAACTAGTGTAACCCGCGCGTTGCGGCGAGTCGTCAATACGCGGTAGGAACATGCATCAGACACAAGTATTTTGCATGTATTTTAACGGAGTCTATTTTCACCTTTCGAGGAGATAGCATGTCTTTTACTCGCAATATGCTAATGCAAAAAGAAGATCACCAAAGTGTACTTCAAATGCATAGCTAAAGGAGTTAGATTATATGATTGTAAACAAACACATAATATTGCCATGAATAATATTTCCTTTTGGAGTATTAAAAATATACATTTAGGTAAAAAAAAATATGTATACGTATGGGGAATTTGAGCAAGTTTATTCCCTTTTGAACCCATTTAGATAAAAAGTAAAATACTACTTGTAAATGTAACCTCTAAATATAACAGTGTCAATAAATCAAATTAAAAAATATATAACATTCAAAACTCAAAGCATGTAGGTAGGTTTCACTGTTTTAGCCCTACACTATCATAAGGATAAAAAAAATTATGTTTGCTTTCAGTTTAACTACCTAAAAATTGAGGGACCTTATAGATTATGAGAGAATCAAAAGCATCAACATTGCTAACGTTTTGTTTGCTTTGTTTGCCATCATTTGAGTCATGTTTCAAGTGCTAGAACAAAGAAACTCATGCTAACATATTTAAATCATAGGGTCAAGAGTAAAAACAAGTTTACTGTAGTGAAAGAAGATGTGAATTAAACTGGACTTTTGTATAGTAACCTACAAATTCCGTTTGCTTCTCATTAATTTACATATAATTGATCAAAAGACATGTAAATACAATACTTATTAATTAAGCATTTTTCAAGTAGGTTGAGAGTATAAACAAGGGTGTATCACAAAGATGGATACAAAAATAATGAATGATAAGTTGATTGTGAATTTTTGATAATTTAATGAAATAAAGTTACTCCCATGGCATTTGCGGAAAAAAGTGGAAAAATTTAAAAATTATAAAGAAACTTTTGGATTTAACATCTTAACTTTTGACATTCCCTAAACTAACATTTCCAAATGTGAATAGTCTTATTTATAATTGGTTATCACATATTATTTGATTTTAAAATTTTCTTTAATATATGTACATATTGTTTTTATACTATTTTTAATGTTAAAACCCTTAGATTATGACCAGTGTTATAGAACTCGCTAGGCGCTAGTCAGTCGGTGGGTATACCGACTAGGGATTAACCGGATTATATTTTTGTATATATTTTCCAAATTTATACATATATAAAGCCAATTGTATACCTTATATGTATAAAAAATTTAGAAGTTTAGTGGCCAAATATAAACTAGTGACTATGGAGGGGGTTAAATATTAAAAATACCTAAACTTAAATGACCCTAATCACATCCAGCGTTCACCATATCCCGTTTATTCCTCCCCGTTCCTTCTTTTTATCGTAAGGAATCAAAAGATGCAACTAGAATTCATGGAGTTTTCATCGATTTTGCTTCTAAATCATGGATTATCATCCCATTTTGAGGTAAGAACCTTGTCTTATTTGATCGATTTGCTCCATTTTTGACCCGTTCAAATTCTTTTTTTACCTAATTTTTGAGTTTTTTAGGTCCGAATAGGACCAATTGGTCCGACTATCGGATTAATGCGCAGTGAAGTAAATTGCGACAACCGATTAATTGAGTGACTAGCCCAAAATTAATCATAAAGTGAGGACTAGCGATTAATCACCGACTAATCGATGATTAATCGGAGATTTTACAACCTTGATTATGACACATAATCAATAACATGCTTATATTTATAGAATTTTGATGTGACAATTTTTTTCGTACGACTGATACGGGTATACGTTCAGGATTTGTTTTAAATTACGCCATACTTTTTCATCGTTACGTTTCGATGTTCAGAGTCAAGCCATTGCTATAGCGAATCGAACATGTAGATGTTACTTTTGGTAAATGTTACAAGTATCTATTTTGTTTTCTTTATCCTTTGTCATAGTGTGAGATATCAATCGAACTCTCACGGCTTCCGCCGCCAGCAACATCTTAGATTAAAGCTTGCATTGTTTATATCAACCCTTTAATACATCACATATGAATTTAATCTCTTTTTTATGTAACCTATTATAGTGAAAGCCTCTAGACATTTTTACTTAATCGTGTTGTTTGCATCCTACTACGAACCCCTCATTTAGATTAAAACCTAAATGGTCTAATATTAATCCAACGATATACTAGATAACAATACATCCTTCTTGACCCCGGCGCAAAGCCCGGGCTCAAATACTAGTTTTAAAACATATTTGCCAATACCTCTTGGTATAGATAAAAATTAATGTTTAAGAATCTATAACTTATAATAAAAGAATTGAACTATGATGATGTGGCATTCAATGGAGGCCTAACCCCTTTTTGAATGTGCCAACATGGCATCATGTAGGATTTTTTAATTTTTAAGTTTTTTTTAATAAATCTATATATATTATAGTTATTTTAGGAAAAGATAAGAATTTAAAAACAAAATTAAATTTTCTCTCTAACGTTTCCTCCCATAACTTTTAAACGTTAATATCTTTTATATACGAGATTTTTTAAAGAAAAAAATTACACCAAATTAATGAGCGTTTTTATTGTCTTTCCAACGAGTACCATAGTACTAATATAAAAAACGGAGAAAAAAACAACTATTTGTGGGTTTTGTTTTGAAATATATTTTACTCTACTAATAAATCACAAACATAAATATAACTTCATAGGCAGAGATTTTTTTTATATTTGAATATGAAACTTATGCAGAAATTTGTTTAAAATAAATAATAATAATATTATTATTATTATTCATTAATCATGTATTGGGCAAATCATTAATATATTGTCATATTAGTATATTTATTATGTTACGGGACACTTCTGGGATAAAAGCTAGTATTCCCATAAACTATTTGTTTAAAATTGGTAGATGGGTGTGGGGCCCAAGGAGAAAATAAGTTTTGTGGGGTGGTATGTCGGTCGTTGACGGATTCCTTTTGGGATGTTACGAACCCCCTCCCCTTCTCTGTCGATACAAACAAATTTCTTCTTTTTTTCCACCTTTTTTATTTCAATTTCCACAAGATTCCTCGTTTAAACAACGCTCTTTTTTTTTTCTAATAAATAATAATTATTCTTATGTTTACATTTGCTCACTAACTGTAAACGGATACACTATTGTAACATGTTTATACCCATCATTGTAATAAGGAGATGGTAACTATAATAGTGAATCGTAGCTACGAAGTCATCGTTGTAATCGGCAAGATGTTCACACCGTTGTAATAAATTTGGACACCTATTGTAATTTCATCAATCTCATTGAAGAAAAGGGAAAAAAATGAAATGTTAACCGTTTATTGTAGTTTTATGATGAGTTTAAATGATCACTGTAATGGTTTAGACACATTACTAGAATTATGATACGCCATACCTTTCGTAGAAACATCATTTTTTTAAAGCTTAGTTAAGTGGAAATCCTTGTACAATCCTAACCTACCGGTCCCAAGTTCGAATCCTACCCACACCAACCGGTGTCCTCCTTGCCTAAGCTCAAACCGTCAAGGAGAATTTTTTGTGGTGTGCATGATCGAACCTGTGACCTACCCCTATGATGGGAACCCCCTAAGGGAAAACCACCCTACCTCAAACCAGCTGGACCGGAGATCATTAGCTATATAAAAAAAATTAAACAACTTAAAAGAATAAACTATATAAAAACTAGTCCATATTAGAAATTTGTTGAAACTAAATTAAAAGTGAAAAGGTCAAACGGTGCTTGTTTTTCCTCTTCTAAACTCCCAACCATATTTCTTTATATTTATTGTTGCAATCTTGTAATCCTATTAATCATTCAATTTATACAATCAGTGGTCAAGTCTCTAATTACGTTTTTATAGAAAAAATCTTTATTTATTTGTACTCTATATAACTAATTTATACCAACTTATAATTAGACATTTATGATTTTTAATTCAAGATTGAGTTTGCACTAATAATCATCTCTCCTCATAAGTCATATCCAAGTCGACTAGCTAGGGTAATATGACCTTATTTTGTACCCATCGTATTTTAGTCTCATTTTATTTGTCGCCTGACACCCATCAAACCAAAAAGATTATTGTATATTGTTGAATATAGTAGGTTACACTTAGGAACATCGCTTGCTCCATTCACATTATAGCTAAAGAGTAGCTCTATTACCAAATAGTTATAATCACCTAGCACACATCCTTAACATATAAGCTGAAACGATGTTGAAAGAACAAATTGTTTCGTTTCGTTCCATTTCTTTTATTATTTGGTATTCGTTGGTTTCATTTTAACGATTAATGTTTTGTTATGACAATGTACTACAATGTAAGGGTGGAGGAGCCACGCACCTAGGAACCAACTAGTACCCCACGCACAATTGAATAATAAGGTTGTACTACATCATTTAACACAATACAACCCAAATAGAAAGGACATCCACCTACTAACCAACTACTCGTTAAGCAATAATATTGTGGCACCTCAACCCACTACTAACTGCCTATTCTCCTCTCCCGTGTAGTAGAACTCGCAAAAGGAACCCACTTTCCTTACTTGCTTAGGGTTCGATGGTTTGCCCACAGGTTCCCACTCAACCATGAACCCACTTTCCTTATATTTTTTAAATGTTATGTGTTAGTAGTATTTCAAGTTTCTAATATATATGCACTTTTATGTAGTTATATAAATGTTACATATTGATGTTTATAGTTTTTTTATCAAAAAAAAAAAAAAAAAAAACAGAGAAATGGATTGAAATGGCTAAACATATTTATGTTCCTGTTTCTTTGTTTTAAATTTCTCCATTTCTTCCCATAATGTATGATATGAGTTGCAGACTCATGAATACCCAACTTATTTAGGGTAAAAATCTCTCCATGCTATTAAGACCACATTAATGATATGATTAAATGATTATTCATTATCAAGTTTTAGCAGTGTTGTTAGATTGATGAGAATGCTTAGTAGTGCATGTGCTACACAGATATAGGTATATGAACCTATCAAGAGTTATACTGTCACTAATAGTAGTGGTTTTTGCTCGTTTAAGGTGGCTTTGCAAGATTTTGTTTTTTTCCTCTATGCTTGAAATTTAGGACAGTGGCCCTAATTATCAGCATTTTTAGTATCCATACCGGGTTTTTTCAATACCCCGGTATACCTGTTTTTTTAATACCCGATTATTGTATCCAGTTTTAAAGAACCAGTTCCATACCCGAACTGGAACCAAGTATGGTTTTTTGTGCTTGGAACCGGAACTGATTCTTTCAATACCCGGTATAAGTGATAATACCTCACCATACCTGAAACCGATTCCATACCCGGAACCAGGTATTAAAAAAACCCAGTTTGTGCACCTCCTATATGAAGGAATAAACGATAAATCTCAAGATATATGTGATCTATATATTAAAGTAACCAAACAACATCATAACACCTCATACTTCGACATTTATCTTTAGTGTATGCAGTATGTATTAATTTAGCTCTCGACCTAACCTAAATTCTCTTTCTTTCTATCTCAAACGATATGTGTGCAAGATGAGTTTCCACTGTTCCTCAACTCGTATATTTCCTAGGTGTCATCACATACTAAACCCCTTTTTACATCGCATGGTATAATATCAAAAGCACAAATTACAATAATGTAAAACTTTTGCAGTGTGTTTGGTATATAAATTAATCGCAACCCTTCACGGCTTCACCTTTTAGACTAGAGGGAGAGGAGGGGCGGAAAAGAGGGGGGTGAAGCGCCATGTGACACTTGTGGGACCTATGTGGGGGGAAAAAATTGTGGGGAGTGGAAGGGGGGTGAAAAGAATAATATTATATTGTGTTAAAGTTAAATAAAAAAAATAAAAAAAAATCAGCCAATGAAGAGATGACACATCACCTCCACCTCCCCCCCCCCCCCCCGGCTTCCCCTCCCCGCCCCTCCTCTCCCGCCCCAAGGGGGCGGTGTTCCCGCCTCCCCCACCTCACCATCCCGCCACCTCCCACCGCCCCACTCCCTTGAGTCTTAGTAATCGAAAATACAGAGGTACGTGCTTATAAACAGACCATGTTCAGTTTAAGGTCGTGCACCCCCTTTACTAGTTAAAATGTTCAAATATCTATCTACCATAAATGATTTTAACTCCTTAATTTGGTCAACGCTAGTAAGCCTGTGTTTCAGTCAACCTTGCTTATAAAGTAAAAGGTAGTAGGTTTGAAATATTCATTAGTATCACATGCTATGCAAATCTCCCATAAGCAGAAACTCTCTTGATCCTATGAAGCTAGTGATCATGAAGTATCATGCATATATCACAAATTAACATAAAAATAAATAAATAATAACTACTATGTTTGAAGGTATAAATATTTGGAAATTAACAAACCGTTCCAAATGGCCAAGAATCCCATAATATGCTATTATTTGCCGTATTACTATATTCCTTCATATATTTTTAATTATTAAATCCAATAATTAATTAGCAAAAGTTCAACAATATAAATAAAATAAGTGTTATTTAATGTATTATAACCTACGTAAAGATTCACTTGCACATTGAAGATGGTTATGTGTGTTTTCTATGGCTTCTTGAGACTATAAAGTCTAGGGTTGCATGAAGGATTTATTATATATAATAAAATTTTTGTTTGATTAGACCATAGAAAAATGGGCATAATGCCAGTAATAAGGTCAACTCTCTACAATCCCATGCATTATTTTAATATATTGAATAAGATAATTATTAATCCAAACAGTCCAAAAAACTAAAATTATTTAATAAAATTTGCATGGTATATGTTAAAACACACCTATTAATGCGGATCAACACCATCATTCCAGAATGAGCATGTTTGTCTTCACTCTCCTTTTGATTAATCCATCATGATCATCAACATTATCATCATACATCCATCATGGATATCATGGTGTTAATCTTGAAACTTATCATAACATGATATATATGTTGATTTTCTTTTGATCTTGCGACATCAAATGTCTATTCTCATCAAAACAATGTAGGTTCTAACCTTGCAAAGTTGGTAGTATGTACTAGGTAGATTGTAGTAGTAAGACTTTACGAGGGTGTGTGCCCGCCGTTCACAAGAGATCATACCATGTGCGTGCCTTCTCGTATGTTTACTGTTACACCCCTATCAAGATGGGCTTGACCGAAACACAGATTGATGTCAAACTTGCACAACAGAAATAACAATTGGTATATTTAATGTTTAATACAAAGTCTGGTTCTCAAAGATATAACTATACAACTTAATTAAATAGATCGTTAACTATGCTGGGACGAATTAATTCGGCGGTTGTCGAAGCAGGTGATAAGGTGTAATCCCTAGTCAATCCAATCTCTAACCATGTTTAACTCTAAATGCTTTAAACCGCAACACTTGTAGCTTGAATCTTCTACAAATATTTCTACGAACCATGAACTTGCGTCTCTAATAAGATAATCTCTAATCCGCAACTGATATCATGTACCTCGCATTCGCCATCCATCCATAAGCTGTACCTGAACACATGTTTAAAAATAGGTTTGGGTCAAAAAATATGTTGGTGAGTGGATCCAAAACAGGTTTGTCATTTCAAAACAAGTTTATAAGTTCATACGGTGATGTACAAGCCACACCTCAAACCTAACATTGAATCCATTTACTCCCATTATGGATTCTCAAGGCATAATACATGCCACAACAGTCTGCAGACCTCAGTGGAGGGTTTCCCAGGCTTCCGGGTACATTGTGCGTGAGGGTCCCCAAGTAGTACTACCCACATATTAAGTGCCCAATTCCCTTGGGTTAATAAGTGAGTTTGGTAATTGGGAGCACACCTTTCACATCATACTGGTTTATCACTGGAACATGTGTTCACACCCCAAAACAATTTAAAAGTAAAAAGATGGGAGGTTCAGGGAACTCACCTTGACATTGTATTGTATGGTCACATGGTATTCCGAGTCTTGAGTCCAATTATGATTCCTGCGCAAGGACCTATTGTAATTCACAAGTATTAGTGGGTGTAACCGAGTATCGTGGTTACACGTGTGGACAGGCTAGAACCATTTTTAGTTAATCATATTCCTAGTTTATTTATCTAATTATATAGTTGTATAATTATTGGTCCAAGTTCTATAAATCAAGCTTATCATCTTGTGTCCTATTCTCATGCCTTATCTATATTCCATATATGAACTAGGTAGCTAATATTTATATTATGGAGCTTCATATAATCCTTCAATTCAAGTATTGGTTGAATAACATACTTATAGTTATCAAATGTCTTAATTGCCTCGAGTTCGTGTGATTGCATAATGCCCAATTGGCTTATGGACTATGTCCTGATGTCTCAAGTCTCGATCATCATGTATGTATGTGTGGTGTATATTCATCAAGTTGTACCTTACGTCTTATATCCGGATGGTTTGTCTTATGGTCCAACATCTTGTGCATCCTAGAGTGTTTTTGCAAGATAATATGAATTATTTGGAAGGAAATTTCCTTTTTAAATGCTGTATTTTAATTATAATGAGGCTTATATTAAAAAAATTGATTTTGATAGATTTTTTCATTTGTTCTCATGGTTCTCACGATATTTAGTGTTCTTAAGATAACCCTCCTCCTATATATATAGGTAAAAATTCGGGTACAAATGCCATATTTTATGAGAAATGTGAGAATGATTAAGAATGACATGTAGGCATCATATTTTGGATTTAGCTATGATGTTTTGGATTGTTTTTTGTTAGAGATATACCTAATTAAAAAAGGAGTTTTAAAATTAACTAGAGAAATGAGAAAAAAAAACATTAAAGGTGTACATATAAAAAAAATCAAATAAAAAATTTCAAAATAGTGTAGTAAACCATAAAATTGACAATTAGATTTACTATTTATTAATAAATAAAAGTCATA